>JAHHUM010000926.1:0-192095 GCA_036173005.1 Crenichthys baileyi
AACAAAAAATTGGGGTTTTGGGCTTAACCTTTTTTAAAAAGATACCTTGCTGTAAAAAACATTGATCTCTGTTGTCACGAGCCGGTGTGCATTAAAAAAGACAAATGTCCTCTGATGACATGATATAGAGCCACAAAAGGTCTGGGGTGCAGTCTGCTGATCAGAGCTAAGATATCCAGGAAGGTTAGACTGGCTCATAGATAATAGACAGGCTTAAAGGTTTGATTGTATCCATTAGTCATTTTCACTCATCTAGTGTAATACAGAAGATGTGTGGAGAAGTACTTCATGCCTACTGTTAGTTGTGGTTGAGGATCTGTGATGCTGTGGGCCAGTTTTTCGTGCAAAGGCTTTGGGAACCAGGTTAGAGAGTGCATGACACCAAAAACTCTTTGAAATCTCTGGAAATTTGACACATTTTTTAATGGATTTAAATACCTCGACTGTTTAGGCATGATGATTTAACTCTGAATGTCTCAGCTGCTTGTTGCACAATTAGTTTAGCATTTTAATTTCAGCTCCATATTTTACAAAAAAACAGTAAACCAACAACAGTCCATACCAAAATGACCATCAGCAGAATGTCGAAGGTTGATTATTAGCATATACAGTAATAGTAATGTATGCCCAGTTTGGTGTTTGCTTGAAACTTTAGATAATACTTGTGTGTAATTATGCCAGATGATTTGTCGTGCTCCATTTCGATCAATTGTAGGTTTCTTTCTGCATCGCCTCCCCGTTGAGGAGGAGACGTGTGAATAGTGAAATGTCACTCGGAGCTTTAATGGCTACGTTTTGTAACTTTATTCTGCAGCAAGATAAATTATGGCCTTGCTAAGGTCAGTTCAAAGTACTGGGGGCTGACTGAGGAAAAGTCATGTGGACTTCACAGATAGGCATACATATGTGTTGTTTCACACACGCTTGCTTGTGTTAACATATTTAAATAGACAACCAAAGTGTTGCATTGTGCTGAACCAGGGAAACATCTAAAACATGCAGGGCTGTCTGCCTTGATGACCAGGGTTGAAAAACACTTGGCGAAAAGATCTCAAAAACCAACAAACCATGCCGTGATCTTGATCAACAACTATCGGTCAGTAAATGGGTTACAAATCCCTTTCTAAAGTTTTGGTGCCCCAGATAAAAGCCTTGAGAGCCATTATCTACAAATGGAAAACAGATGGAACAGTGGGGAACCTTCTTAGAAGAGACTGACTTGCCAAACCTATTTCAAGAGCCCATCAACTCATCCAGAAGGTCAAAAAGAACCCAAAACAATATCTAAAGCACTACAGGCATCACTTGCCTCAGTTAAGGTCCGAGTTCATATTCAAAAATAAAAAAGGGAGTAGGCAAAAATAACTTAATTTGAGAACTCCAAAACTAATGCTGACCAAGAAAGAACCCAAAGACCCATCTCACATTTGCAAAAGGGCATCTTAATGATCCCCAAGACTTTTGAGGAAATATTTTTTGGAGTGATATGATAAAAGTGAAAGGTCTTGGACAGCATGTCCCCCCTTTATATCTGGTCTAAGTCTAGCACAGCATCTCAGAAACAGAACATAACAGGTACAAAGAGCAGAACAAAGTTCTCAAAAAAATGACCTAGTCAAAGTTTGAACTTAAATTTGATTGAGATGCTGTGGCGTAACTATCATGCTTAAAAGCCTCCAATATGGTTTAATTAAAACTGTTCTTCAAAGCAGAATGGACCAACTTTCCCTCATAGAGGTGTAAAATAACCGGTGCCTGTCACCACAAACACTAGATGACAGTTGTTGACGGCACAACCAGTTATAAGGTTTAGTGGGCAATTGCTTTTTCACATAGGAAAAGGTTGGTTTGGATATCTTTTTCCCCATAAATGAATTAAATCATCTGTTGTAAACTGCTTTTTGTATTTACTCAGGTTATGTGTGTCTGACTTTGATAAGTGTCACAAAAAATCAAAAACAGAATAAATCTTTATGGGAGCGAATGGTTTGTGTCAGCACTGTATTCACGGTTTGGACAGCCAGTCGCCCATCTTTACATTGGTTTAGGAGTCTGTCCCTGTTTACAGTCATTGTCCTGGTAGAATATTAAATCCTCATTTGCATCGCTGTGTGTGCAGGTGTAACTCGTTCATGGGAAACTCTGCGGTGCCGAAGAAGCCTCAGTCCAAGCCCAAGAAGTCCCACCTCTCTGGCCACAAGGCCGGCAGCAGCTCCAGAGAGCCACAGCCCAAAAGACTGGAGGAGGTTTACACAGCACTCAAACAAGGCCTGGAGTGAGTAACTCTTGCTCTCATGTTCATTCAGTCAGTGCAGCGTCCTAACATTCCCGCCTGGGAACATGTTTAGGCTAACAACATAAATGTTTATGTGGAAGTACTTGTAATGCTGACAATAATTTCATTAATTTTCTTCAGTAATTTGCTTTGAGCTACCAGAGAAGCTCTTTACTACATTTATACCGTATATGTGTTTTCTTTATCTGCTGCTTAGTGAGTACCTTGAAGTTCATCAAACAGAGCTGGATAAACTTACATCTCTAATGAAAGACATGAAGAGGAACTCTCGCCTGGTGAGATATATGAAAACATGTTATGATGAAGTAACATCTTGCATACGAATATAATTTTAAACAATACAAAATTTTTTTTTTTTTATTTTCTCTTTAAAAGCATTGTTTGATGTGTGTCTTTTCTGAACTCTGTTGTTATTCTCCAGGGAGTGCTGTATGATCTCGACAAGGTAAGCCAATGGAGCTGGGGTTGAACTGTGATGAGAAGATGAGGTGAATTTTCTGATATAAAATAGAGTCAGGTATAAGTGTAGGTTGTTAGACGGTAAGCATATAGAGTAAAAGGGGAACAAAGACGGAAAATATGCGGGTAATGCTTAAATGACAGATGTTTGTGTTAAAAAGACAAAGAAAAAGAGCAGAGGAACAACAGGTGAGAAGTGTAATATTAATATTTTATATAAAAATATACTTTCTGTATGTAATATAAAACTTGAGTTCATTTAAAATATTTGACATATTGTGTGTTTAGTGCATAAATGTCATTCTTTTAGTTTTAAGTTTTTTCATGTTAGTTACTCCAGTCAGTCAAATGAGTATGACTACTTGCCAAATAATAAATTGCCACCACTTTTCACATCCCTGTCTTCCTCTGCTGGATTGGGATCTAGCATAATTTCAGACTGATTTAACATCTCAAACTTGTGGTCTTCCTCCAATTCTACTGACTCTATTGAGGCTACTGCTATCAGAGAATATTGATTGCATGAACAAGGCCAGTGATGGAAATTAGCCAGTTTTGGTGATCAAATAACTCGGCACAGGCAAATCTTTTTTCATGCACCAACTTCATATGACCCAACTACTCATTAAGTGACTCAAAGGAGACTCAAGTGACTCAATTGCTTATGATTTATTAGCTGCAGTTTTGTGGATTGTTCGAACTAGCTGTCTAGCCATCCTAATTTGCTAGCTAATCAATTTTATTTTCTAACGCCCTATTTTCAATGACATGTTTATTGCTTCCTAATACCACCCCACCCACTAGAAGGTACCAGTGGACAATACTTGATCCTGTTTCCTCTTTAGCCTGTTTGTGGTCATAATATTTTGGCTGACTGGTATATATCAATCATCATTTTTGGATCTATAAACCAAGCGTTGCCACATTGCTGTCTGTCTTTTTTTGCAGCAAATCAAAAGCATTGAGAGGTACATGAGACGCCTCGAGTTTCACATCAGCAAGGTAAGATCTAATTGGGATCTTATTATTTTAGGATTTTCTGTACCTGTGTTTTAACAGTCCTGACATGAATCTTCCATATAAACTTTTTTTTTACTTTTTTTGTGATTAAGTTGTGTAGACAGATCAAAAAACTCAAAAAATCATTTTATCCTTTTAAAGGTAAAACTTGATTTGTCATACCTAATATGTTAAAGGCATTTTAGTCACTCCGAATGACGACTTTTTTCTGTCCTTGTGGAATATATATTTGCATTAAATGACCGGCCTCCAATGAATAATGTTTGTAGTCTTCTCACTGGTCTTCTCACAGGCTCCCAGTTGGGGACCATAATCCCTAACATTTTTTGTAGACCCTACAAGCTTTCAAGGCTCTTTGACTTTTCTTCCACATCCTCCTTTGTAGTCCAGTATTGCTTGCTGGGCATCAAATCAGACCTGACAGCAGGTTATCAGAGCACACACGCCAAAACAACTGCACCGATCCAAAGGTAACCATGGTTACTTGAAGACATCCTTTTGAAGTCAAATGGGGAATTCAAGAAAGCCATCTACCTCGAATGTTAACCCTTGATACTCGTACACAACATTTTGCACAATACAAACTTTAGTTTTGTTTAGTTTTGAGGTTTTTAAAGATTGGGAAAAGTAACTAACGAAGATGCGGATGAAAAAAATATGTCAAAGTCAAGTTATACTAGGTGATGTCTCAAAATTCATAAAATATTTCAGCAGTGAGCTCCTCCTTGACGCTTGCAACAAACAAAATGTAGTCAATGCATGGTGTGTCTTATAACAATGCCACAGGATGCTTTTAGGCAAGCAAAGTCTCAGCGTTTCAGCTTGAGATCCTGCTTTATTTTGACACCCCTCTGTTCTTGCAGACTCCAAACAGAAATGGGACTAAATGTAGCAGTAAATATTTGGAAAAGCACTGATTTATCCTGCCAGGCAGGTATAAAGCCTCAGTCTCTCTCTATCTGGTAAATTTAGCTCTGGCTGTGTTTTTCTCCTTCTTGCTTACAAACATAGTATTAGCATCATGTTCACTGATGTTTTCTGCAGTGTCATTTCTGACTCTGAAATGTTTCTAAAGGCTGAATTCATGAATGTTTTCTTTGAATTTGAAATTCGTTTAACAAATACTATTAAAAATGATGAAATACAAAGTTTTTATTCCATCAGAAAGGTCCCAGTGAGATAGAGCAACTCTTTTTTTTTCCAGGGAGTCCCACTCAAGTCTGCTGTAAAAACAAATGCTTTCAAATTAAAGCATCATTAGGTATAATAAAATACAATAAAAAGAATGAAAACATCTACAGAAGTTTTAACAAAATAGTTTAGATGGCTGTATCTTAGTGGAACAAGCAAATAATCGAAAGGTTGCGTGTTTGATTCCAACTTAATTTCTTTTGAGCAAAGAACTTAACCTCAAGTTTCCTACAATCTGTATTTCTGTGTATAAATGTTTGAGTTTTTGTTGAGTATGACTGGTTGAATGAGACTTGTAGTATGAAAGAAAGCTGTTTGGCTGGTCATTTTTGCCATAAAAACAGAATTTAGGTTTTTTTCCATTTACCATGTACAAGGTGCAGTGGTAAAGTCAGATGCTGCATTCGTTACAACACAGCATGATATGCAGAGTTCAGTATTTTAAGTATGGAGTATAGAGCATCCATTGGAATAATGTCATTCTAGTCCAACATGGAGAGTAAGACGCTTTTAACAACTTTATTTGTATCTGCAAAGGGAAAATACTTTTTTCCAAATGAAATTGCATAAACATTAAAAATCTAAGTTTGTTTAACAAATCAAGAACGCTAAAATATTTTTAATCTAGCCAGATTCCAAAGTATTTATTTGAAGAGATTTTCTTTTCTATATACCCTCTAGTATAACAATGGACCAAAATAAATAAAAAAAATAAAAATAATAAATTATTTTATGTTTGAGTTTAGAACAGATTTCAGTTTTAGCTAGAATTGTTGCAGTGACTGAAAATCTGACTGTAAAAACTGATTTATTGAGGGGTCCCATTTAACAATGGACGATTATCACATCCGTTATTATTACTGAGAAAAACGTATATTATAATTTAAAAATTTGTCATCCGTTCATCCGTTATTATTACTGAGAAAAACTTATATTATAATTTAAAAATTTGTCATCCGGTGATAATAATAATTAACTATTCTTTTCCTTTTCTGTTTTCACTGTTGCTTCCATTGGATCATCAATAAATGGAGTCCGGACTTTCTAAAATATTAATGAATTCAATACAGTTATTCAATTTTCAAGTCTACATTGCCCATTCATTAACCAACTGTATAAATGACTGCGTCATCAGCATATACTTGTAGTTTGGTTGCACTAATCCCTTCTTCTAACTCATTTAATTTACTAGAGAATAAAATGGGGGCTAAAATAGGTTTGTGTGGAGCACCTTTAGATATTGTGAATGGTGTTAATGTATACTTTTCTACAGTATAATCCAGGATAAATAATTTGTAATCTAGTTCAGGGCCATTTTACAGAGTTTCGTAACAGTGTTTTGTAGAATACTTTTAGTAGAGGTTCACGTTTTGGTAATTTGTGTATTTCTCGTCATCGTCGTCGCCTTCCGCTTTATCCAGGACCGGGTCGCAGGGGCAGCAGACTCAGTAGTGATGCCCAGACTTCCCTCTCCCCAGACACCTCCTCCAGCTGCTCCGGGAGGAGCCCAAGGCGTTCCCAGGCCAGCTGAGAGATATTGTCCCTCCAGCGTGTCCTGGGCCGTCCCCTGGGCCTCCTCCCGGTGGGACGTGCCTGGAACACCTCCCGAGGAAGGCGTCCAGGAGGCATTCGATACAGATGCCCGAGCCACCTCAACTGACTCCTCTCGATGTGGAGGAGCAGTTGCTCTACTCCGAGCTCCTCCCGAATGGCTGAGCTTCTCACCCTATCTCTAAGGGAGTGCCCGGCCACACTGCGGAGGAAGCTCCCGCTTGTATCCGGGATCTTGTCTTTCGATCATGACCCAAAGTTCATGGACATGGCCAAGTTCAGGTCCGACTTAGTGCCAGCATTGTGGACCAAATTCCTGCTCCGCTTGTACATAGACCGTATGGCCCCTGACTCCGTACTCCTGGAGTGCCCCCAGCAGGGCCCCACAGGGGACACAGTTGAATGCCTTCTTCAGGTCCACAAAACACATGGACCGGTTGGGCAAACTCCCATGAATCCTCAAGCACCCTGTAGAGGGTGTAGAGCTGGTCCAGTGTTCCACAGCAGGGACGAAAACCACGCTGCTTCTCCTGAAGCTGAGGAACGACTATGTGTATTTCTTAATTTTCTGAAAACAACAAATAAAGCTGCACAGCGCTGCTTAATATTTAATGATTTGACATCATGAATAACCATCAGTTGTGCTGCAACTTACTATGATCTGATCTAAAGCTTGACTTAAGTTTAATAAGAAAATTATCTGAAAGAAAGTGCATCATTTGGTCATGAATGGAAGATTTGTGCCAAAATGTCCAATATTTTAGTTTTTTTTAATCAAACATCAATATCTTTTTTTTCCTTTTGTACTGACAGAGTGATGAGTGCTGCAGAGATAAGAATAGCAGCATCAGTGTTCCAATATTAAGATATAGCATTAGACATACATAATGGTTTAAATGTTATTGGATAATTATTATATT
This sequence comes from Crenichthys baileyi, assembly GCA_036173005.1. Classification (NCBI taxonomy): domain Eukaryota; kingdom Metazoa; phylum Chordata; class Actinopteri; order Cyprinodontiformes; family Goodeidae; genus Crenichthys; species Crenichthys baileyi. Next base: position 7,438 of record JAHHUM010000926.1, read on the forward strand.
TACAATATTAATAAAACTTAAGCCTTGGATTATGAGCAGCTCAGAGAGATATATCTGTTCAGTGTTGCAGCAGCTGTGAGTTCAGGTAAGCGTGGACATATTTCAGTGTTTAAAGTCAGACTCTGTCGTGTCTCTTTGTGCGGGACATCTGCCATTAGCAATCATCCATCAGCAGATTGTTAGTTAGTGACTCAGTTTTGTTCCTGCTTTGCCTCCAGATGTCTGTGCTGTAACTGGCACGCATGGAGGAGGCAGGTGGCACAACACAACCTCTATAATGCCCTGCATGGGACAAAGTCTATATCCACTGTTTATGTTTGTGTGTGGGGGCCGGTATCAACAGGGCATCATTGAAAAGATGATTGACACAGACTGAAGGTGAGCAGAGCAGCTGACAGGTACCCTGTCTCCCTCTGAGAGAGTGTGTGCTTTACAGTATGTGTTAACCACATGCCAAATTCAGCCCAGATTGAGTGAGAACACTTTGCATAAGATAATTTTAAATAAAGGACATTTTCTGCTTACCCCTCTCCCCCCTTGATTGCTAATCTTGCCACACACACCCACAGATCCCCACAGAGGGCTTGGGTGTTTGATGCTGTTTGGTGGAGCCTGCCTGTTTTTAATCTGTTTATAATCACTTGCTCCTGGGCATGAAATGTGGGTGTGGTATGCTTGTGCATCATTATCCAAGAATTCCGGATAATGTCCACGTCGTAAAACGATTTTTAGCCAAAAGATTCTGTTTAAATTGAAAATTTCACAGTCTTTACTTAGATTTTATTAGATCCAAATACAATCCTTTACAATGAATTAGTCGACAACATGAAAACACTACTTACCCAATATTTACCAGTCTTCTTCTCTCAAAGACCAAAACTGATTCCCTGATAAAGGTTTTCCCTAACTGGTTCTCTAAGCAACTTAGTTTTTTCCCAGCACTCCGAGCTGTAATTTATGGAAGCCAATTTCTGCCACTTTGATGAAAATAAAGAAACTTGTATCTCATTATAATGACTTAGCTATCTCATAATTATGAGAAAGCAGACATTGTTTTGGATCTTACCCGAAACAGATGGGATTTCTTTTATTGAAATTATCCTTTAAGTGAGCAAATTGCAGCTAAACTACAGTGCCTTCTCAATATATTTATATTGCCTAAACCTTTTCACATTTGGGTATATTTAACTTACAATCTTCAATTGTATTTGATAGACCAACAGAAAGTAGCACATAGTTGTAAAGTGATAGAAAAGAAATTGTATGCAGATTATCTCTGAACCTCAATTTCCAAGACTTGCCACAGATTTTCAATTGGATTTTGGTCTGGACTTTGACTGGGGCATCCCCACAGAATGATTCTGCCCACACCATGTTTTATCATGGTGATCCTATGTTCAGGGTGATGTTCAGTGTTAGTTTTCAAAGGGCACATTTTACACACAGTCTAAAAAGTTAAATCTTTCCCTCATGTGACCAGAGCCCCTGCCATATGTTTGCTTTTACCCTAATATGGCTTGTGGCAAACTGCAAACAGGAATTTGTATGACTTTGTTTTTTAACAATTTACTTGTTGCCACTCCTTTATAAAGTCCAGATTTGAAAAGTGCACAACTAACAGCTGTTCTCATGACAGACACTCCCACCTAAGTTGTTGAATCTCTGCAGCTCATCCAAAGTTACCATGGGTCTCTTGGCTGCTTCTCTGATTAATGCTCTCCTTTGCCTGGTCTATCAGTTTTGGTGGCCATTGTTTGTTCAGTTATGCTCTCTAACAAACCCCTGAGGCCTTCACAGAACAGCTGTACTTAAGATACTGAGATGAGTTTTTTCAAAGGTGGACTTTGTTTACCAAGTAGACTTCTAAAGACAGTTGGTTGCCCTGGATTTTATTTAGGGGTATTTTAGTAAACGGGCTGAAAACAAATGCATGACACAGATTTTTATTTGTAAAAGATTTTTTTAAAGCATGTTTAATTTTCCTCATACTTCACAATTATTTACTACTTTGTGTTGGTCTATCACATATAATCCCAAGAAAATACATTAAGGTCTGTTGTAACATGAAAAAATAGGAAAAGTTAAAGATACTTATCCAAGGCACAGTATTTCTAGAATTCTAAAATTTCTAGAACTGTTTTGGAAAAAAAAGTTTATTTATTTGTTGTTTTGCTCTAATGATTCACCTAAACCTTATTGTTTCACTCTAATGATTCACCTAAACCTTTGCCATCATTTCCAGGTGAATCTAATCAAGTCTAATTTTCTGTTATTGCAAAAACCATGGAAGACTAATGAGACCAAAGATTGAATGCATCGTCAGGATAATCCTAACTAAGGGAGGTGTTTCTGACCCATGTGCCTGTGTTAGTCATCTTTGAAAAGGAAAATCTGTATTGCTGTCCCACTGTCAGAATGGTCTAGAACCGAGGCATGTTAGATTTTACCATCTGTTTGTATGGAGGGTTCTCTTTCTTTGTTTGCATTTTGCCTTTCATGTTTCTTCTTTCTCTGGGGTTTAATGTGCCCAAGGCACAGCAATATGCTGACGGACAGCCTCTGGAGAAAGACTTGGCTGACCTTCACAAGCGCATGTCCTCGAAGGCAGCAAGCGGTCGCTGTAATTGGGCTTCATTATCCGACAGTGATATGAGAATGGCTATTCATCAGTTCCAGTTTGTTGGTGCCCAGTCTTCCCTCACAGAAGCATAATTTTCTCTAAATGATTAACTCCTTGTCATTGTTATCTTGTTGTATGAAGGGTTACTAGAGAAAAGTATGAGTTTCTTTTAAGTATTTTCCAGGTCCAGGATTTAAATTTTTTTTAAAAGGGGAAAAAGGAATATAGGTGTATGAAAATGATTTCCATCCATCTGTCCATTTATCTGTCCATCCAACCAACAGTTTGTTTCTGTCAATCTTTTTTTCCCATCCATCCCATCTATCCATCCATCCATCTATTTTTTTCAACCATCCATTTGGCCATCTGTTTGTTTGCCTGTCCGTTTGCCCCTCCATCCTTCCATATATTAAGCATGTGCACAATAAATTCTGCCATAAATTCATGGTAAACCTTTGTATTTATACTGTATTAATGGACTAAGACGGAATAAACTCATTCGTGGTCAGTTTGGGTCTGCAAATTTTAACTTGGAAAAACATTTAGGAACCTGTGTACCAATGCATGGTATGTTGTGCATAGAAGTTTAAGATCAATCTGAGGCCTCGAACGGTGGCTGTGAATCTCCTGTACGATAACTGAACCCAGTTAGTTAGGTTAGATGTTGTTCTGAGGTTCAATCCATTCAGCTGCTGCAGTTGTGCCACATACACCACATACCACAGACAGACAGGCAGACGGGCTGGGCTGGGCTGGGCCCCACTCAGGAATGGGTTGGTAGGTCACGGAGGGCTGCTCGGTTTGAGGTGGAGAGGGTGGGATCATAGTGGGTGTGGGATTCAAATTTAATATCATCTGACTTGATTTTCAAACCTCTCGAAAAGAAACTTTCCACCATGAACCCTAATTGCATCCCCACCTTAAAAAAACTCTCCACACAATCTGTCGGTTTAGGCATAAAGAATCACAAACGGCAGCTAATAGGACAGCAGGAGCCAGACTGGCCCGTTTTCTCTGTGTCTCCTTAATGAGCACCATAAAGAGCACATGCCATCAATATTTCAGTGCTGGCACCAGGAAGGCATCTACGTCTCCTTTTTATGAGCTTCACCAGAGGTGTTCTGTTTTGCCAGGCTGTCACTTTGATCAAATGTGACTTTAGGAAGGTCAAAAACCAGAAACCTGGAGTCCTGGTGAATTACACATTCAGAGATGGGTTGACCAGCACTACTTTAGCCTTAGAGTATCTGTTTGTTTTTTAAATTTTTAGCTTAGCTCAACACCTGCTTCTGTTGTGTACTCATTTTGTGTCGTTTTGGGTAAATAATACGTAATTTAGACTTCCCTGTATGTATATTCCTGTGATTATATTTTTAATTTTAGAAAAGGTAGATGCAACAAACAAATTTCAGGAACTAACAGATACTGATCTAAAGTAAAGAAAAGAAGAAAATTGATGTTCAGATCACAGTAAAACTGCTCCAGCATTTAATCTGGATCCAATCTCGTCTGAAATGTCGACATTCTACCTCACAGAAAGTTAGCTAAGTGTTGATAGAGTAGTTCATTCTTTCTGTGCTGTTCTGTAGATGATAACTTCAGGCTAGTGTTGCTAACTGAAATGCTCTCCAGAGGAGATCTAACCCAGTCTGATGGTACCTCAGTAAGGAAGCCTCCCACTGGGTCACAGTCTAGGGCGACATAGCCTGCAGGTACACATCTGTAGTTGGTTTGCTTCAAGACACTTCTGGATTGTTTGTCCTGTCATTTGTGGGATTTTCTTTATATAAAAATGTATAATTTCTTTCTTATCTTTACTTTTCTTCTGTTTTTGTAAAAGTCTTATTAGACTGCTGTTTTCTTCAGTTACATTTCCCCTAGTTTGTCATTTTGCTTAAAGACCGACTTCATTTCTATCGTCAGGTGGATGAGCTGTACGAAGCTTTCTGTATCCAAAGCCGCCTGAGAGACGGTGCCATCAGGATGAAGCAGGCCTTCTCCTCCTCTCCCTCCACCAAAGGCACCAAAGAGAGCATTGCAGAGGTCAACCGTCGGTACAAGGAATACACTGAGGTACTGCGAACATTGCTGGCTCCTACAATGAAAATTCTATAAAATAAGACTTGTAGATAATGATGGCTGTAGTTACGGTGCCTTAAATAACATCCATACCCTTCATATACTTAATAAAAGACAAGTATTATGAGGTTTACCTTATCTTTTCCATTTTAAGAAAATTGTAATTTGTGTGCATCTTGTTTGAATTTTAAGCTTCCATCTGCATCAACTGCGTTTGTTGCTGGGCGAAATTTGTATCTTGCTTCAATTGCATCTTAGAGCGACACAATATCTTTCTTAGGGCCACACCACCCCTCTGATTATAGAGCAACACAAAGTAGTGCGTAATTTTGAAGTGGAAAGAAAAATTTCATGGAGAACTGTTAAGTCTGTCATCTGAAATTTAAGAAAGTATGATATTGATGCAAACTAACCAAAACATGGCTTTCCACCTAAACTGAAAGGCTAGGCAAGTAGAGCATTAATTACCATCGTAACTCTGGAGTGGCTGCAGAGATCCTCTGCTCAAGTGAGAAAATCTTTTGACTGGACAACTAATAAACATGCACGACACAGATCTGGCCTTTATGGAAGAAGGGCATTAAGAAAGCCATTGTTAAAAGGAAGCCACAAGAAGCCAGACTTACTGTTTGTTGCAAGCCATGTAAGGGGGATGGCAAAAATATGCTAAAGGGAGCTCTGGTCAGATGATGTCAAAATTAAACTTTTTGGCCTACATGCAAAACACTTTATGTAGTGGTAGACTAATCATCTCAGGGGTATTTTTCAGCAGGGACAGGGAAGCTGGTCAGAGTAGATGGGAAGGTGGATGGAGCTAAATACAGGGCAATCCTCAAAGAAAAGCTTTTAAAGGCTACAACAGACTTGGGTGGAGGTTCACCTTCCAGCAGGACAACTCTAAAAGTACATTCAGAGCTAGATTGTAATAGTTGTAATTGGATCAAAGCATATCTCTGTGTTAGAATGGCCCAGTTACACCAAAAGCTAATCAAGAACTGATGATCAACAGATCCAGTCTGACTAAGCTTGAGCTATTTGACGATGAAGAATTTCCATCATACCCCAGAAAATGGTTCTACAAAGTATTGACTCATAGGCTGAATGCATGGCACACTCTTCCATTTAAAAAACTTATTTTTCTAATCTCTCCACAATTAGTTCCATGTACTTTAGTTAATATGTTTGTCTATTAACCAAAATATATGGAAGTTTTATGTTAGCTCAGTGACTTGCGTATGAATGACGAATGAATCATTCATGCATAAAAAAGGCAGACAGCTCTGCAAAGAACCAAGAACCTGTCTGAGAGACACAGTTGTTCCAATTCTTCACCCCAGCTTTCTTTCTTTGCTTATTTCGTTGTTTTTCACAGTTTATAATTGTGTTCAAGCCTTACATTTTTTACCCACATGTCTACTGTCCTCATTTTGGGCATTTTCACCAATATCCGTCTGTTCCACTGAATCAAAGTTAAAGGATTTAAGGGTAGTTCTGAGTCTGTATTACTGTTTACATCACACTTGGCAACAGCTACATAATGGCACAGCTACATAATGGCACAGAGGAGTCTTCCTCTGCAGTCTGGTGTGGATTCATGATATAACCTGATTGTCTCTCTTCTTGTTTTCTGTGAGTCCTCCTGTTTGACCCTGTTTTCTTTTATTTGATCTAGAACATGAGTGCTTTCGAGAGCGAACTGGAGAATCTGCTGGGGGAGTTTCACATCAAAATGAAAGGTGAGATGACTCAAAGGAAAAGTCGCTAAATGATTATTTTGGCTTATTTTAGGCAGGGTTTAGTTTTATATGCAAAAAATCTTTTTTATTTTCTAACTTAAATATCTCGATTATCCTCCAAAAATGAGCTTCTAATTTTTAAAAAGATAATAAACAGTGAAAACTGTTTATTATCTTTTGTACCTAAGGAGTAAATATGAAAAATAAACATTTCATTTTTTTATTGCATGAAATTTACAGTAATTTGTCCTGAATTTGGAGACTTGTAGCTGCATAAACATCATTTGGGTCATCTTTCAATCCCATTTTTTTACCTTTGATAGGATTGGCAGGCTTTGCTAGGCTCTGTCCTGGAGACCAATATGAGGTAAGCATATTTTCATTTTCCTCCCAATTAAAATTTCCTACTAAAATGAAAATTTGGAAATCTCAACAAGTTCAGTTTAGAATCTTCAATATTAGTTGAAATATAGTTTTAGTTGGGGGTTTTCATACAGATGCCACTTGTTTCAGATCTGTTTTGTCTTTGTTCTTGCATTTTATTAATATAAAATAAGTTTGACTGAACTGAACTGTTTGGATTTTTTTTTTTCAACGAATTGAAATAAGTTTAAAATATTATATAATTTAATATAATTTATAATTTACTGTAATTCTTGCCAGTTTTGTAGCTTACAATAATTATATTAATTTCAATTTCCAGAATCAGGAAATTTGTTTTAAAAAGTATGAAAAAAAATGATCAAGTAAGCTGAGAATGCAGCCAAAAGCTGCTGAAGAGTGATGACATTACTTTTTTAAAGCAGAGCCCTGCTATCAGTATATAACAATGTGTCAACCCAAGCCATATGTACTGATAACGAAGTCACCATCTCAAATTTGACTTTATTTATTTGATTTCTATGGTCATTAATACAATGAGGGGAAAAAATGGTTTATGCTAAATACAGGTTTATTTACATAGCACCATTCACACAAGGAAATCCAAAGTGCTTTACAGGATATCAAAGAAAGGCAGAAAGAAAAATGAAAAAGTCCAAAGGCTTAGCAAAAAAGAAATGGATGTTTAAATAGATATATTAAATAATAACATTATAATTTAACAGAAAGGCATTAGTCAGATTCTTTGATCAAAAGCTGCTGTAAACAGGGCGCTGGGTGGCTCAGTTGGTGCCACCATGTGCAGAGGCTTTAGTCCTAGACCCAGTTGTCCTGGGTTCGATTCCCGGTGTCAGGACATTTGCTGCATGTCATCCCCATTTCTCTCCCTCCACTTTCCTGTCAAAGTACTGTTCAATAAAGGCCACTAGTGCCAAAAAAGTCTTTAGAGAAAGCTGCTGTAAACAAAAATGTTTTATCCTTGATTGAAAGGAACCAACTGTTTTTCCACATTTTAGGTTTTATGGGGTTTTTTTTTCTTTAAATTGAGCAGTATAGAAAGTACATTCTGGCTCACTAACTAGTTGAAAACCTGAGAGGCCTAGATGGTTCGTTCTTGACAAACAGCTCAGAAATTTATTTCAGCCCAAGACCATTTAGTGCTAAATAGACCGTAGTAGCATTTTAAAATCTATTCTTTGACAAGTAGTCAGGTAGACGTTGCAATTGCAATTTTTCCTTTGGTTCTGACCAGAATTGTTACTCTGGTGCCCATGGGCGTCAGAATATGGGGGACTGAAAAACTGTTAAAATACTTAGTCTGCAGCTGCAGTCTTTCATCTGGCTTAGACACTAAAGCAAAGCAACATTGCTAGAGCTATTTTTTATGGATAAAAATGCAAAAGTACTGCTTGGAGGGAGCAGTGAAATTTAAGGTCACATAAAAGGTTTAATCAGCTTAATCTTACCTGATAAACTTTATGCTCACAAACAACACCCAGGGTTGCCTCTGTGGTCTGAGTGTTGATTTCCCAGCTTGAGCTATCAAACCTTGTCCTCTTCCCTTAGCTTTGGGTTGTTTCTTTCTTTAAATCAACAAACCAATTGTTTCATAACTCTGGGACAAAAAGTGCTTCTGTTTTTTGTGGATGAGGAGAAATCTAGCCTCTAAACCTGTTGAGTTCCACAGAGCTCACCAGTGTTCCTTGCCCAAGATGATCTTTGTCGCAAAAATGTCCGTTATATCCTTTTTTTGTTCTTGTTGTTCCTATAAGCGGCCACACATCCGTTCGAGATATCCAAAATTGTCTATTTATGTCAAGAAAACAGTCTGCTTTTTTTGGTCTACCGGCATTGTCATGGAAGCCTACAAGACTGTGCCTTTACAGATACTATGTCATCATGCATATATTGAGGTGCTTACTGTTTTAGGCTGTTTGAAGTGTTTTAAACGTACTTATGCTTTGAAAGCCAATTAAAAACACTGACTGATTTTGTATACTTTATGTTTCATGCTTTAGAGATTTTTCAGTTTTTTATCTCTAAAGTATACTTGCTCTTTGAGTAACTTCTGCCTTTTTTCCATTTAATCAGACATCAGCTGTACTGTGCTTGAAAGCAATTTTTAAGGGCTTGGCCATATCAGGGTGTCCACTCTATTAAGTTAAATGATGGCCTATTTTCTTATTTTTGGTATTTTCTGGTACTTATTATTATTATTATTTACACAATGTTACTTTTTTAGTGACTCATAAAATAAACTTTTCCAACAAGCATACCATATTAATTTCTCACATCCGTTCTCTGGGATTTGTCATGCTGTCGGATGGCTGTTGCTTAGCATCTCTATTTCATATTATTTACTGTATTCCCTACATGTTTACTTTCCACAGAAACTCAACAGGGAGAGCGATAAAACACAATCCCTAAACACATGAGCACCCTCTTGTTTTGTCTGTGACTCACACAGCTCCACACGTTACACATGCCGGTAGAAACTGATAGTCACAGTTGTAATTTGTTCTAGAAATGCCAGCTTCTTGTAAGATGGGGTGAAAGGAGAGTAATCACTCTCAACCTAAGTGAAGGGTGTGGAGACTCTTGAAAGGTCATTCAAAAGGTTGACCTTTAAATGTGATAGAGTATGGCAATTTATTTTACGAAAACAAAACCCTGACAATCAGTGATCAATATGCATTTACATATAAATGTGTTTCAAGAATATGTTTGAACTTGTCATCTGCTTCTATTGTGAAAATTGCAAATTTGAAGTTCGCAAGATTGGCAGTTTCTTAAACAGACTATCTAAATTTAAATCTAATTTAAATCAAAGCTGTTGCAAAACAATCCCAGGCTTAAGAAAAGAGAAAACCAAACAAAAACACAGAATGAAGGCTTGTTTAACAAAAGGAACAAAATTTACAAAGATGGCCGTTCTTACCAAGAAGTATGATCGATGCTGCCTGGAATATATGTTTTAAAATGAAATATTCTGACGATCAGAGGAAAACAGCAAGGTACTGAGGCCTCTCAAAGTTTGTGCTACGTCCACACCCTTTGTTGACTAAAAATTACTAAATGCAAAGCTTACTAGGAATTTGCTATTCAGCAGCTTTAAATAATAATTTCATTTGAGGTTTTTAGGTGCCAAAAAGGCAAGTCCTTGAAGCAAATGTACAACTTCACAATGGCTGCCAGAGTTAAATTGATAACTGTTAATGATTTGGACTGAATGGTGTTTATTAACTATTCCTAAATTAAAGTGGATAAATAATGCCTCCCCTTGACCTGATGTGTCATATTCTAATATGTAGTCAATCCTCGCAGGAAGAATGTTTGACACATGGAGGGGAAGACTTCTCTAATTCTAACCCTAAGATGTTCATTCAACCTCATGTCATTATCACCATCCATGTCTTCCACCAGGGTCCGAGCGCCAAAAGAAAACAAACATCAGCTAATAAACTTCTCTAATTGCCATCTCTGTGTTTCTCTCATTTGTGAGTCTTTTCAGGTTTAATTGTCAAGTTTGCTTAATTATGCCTGTTTTTGTTGTCTGTCCAGTTTCAATTTGATTTAAACTAATTACATCACTCTTATACCGCATGCTAACTTGTATTGATCAAGGTGCGTAAACAGTTATCACAAATTATGGAAGTTTAGTTAAGCGAAAAAAGTGGATGGTCAAAAGATGAAGTCACTGCTGACTTTCTTATAACTTGTTTATTTCTGATGAAATAACACCAATACAGCATAATGTCTGCAGGGGTTTATAACCCATTTTGTTCCGCCCCCTTTTGGTTTTATCCAAAAAGGGGTGGGGTTTTTTATTTACATTTGCTAAGGTTAAATGAGTCTTCTCATCCTTATAGTTACTTTATTGCACATGTTCTTATAGCCACAAGCAAGAGGTCAGCTAACTAACATCCCACAAGGTGGGTTAGCGGGAATCATCCGTCCATCTGTTTTCTATACCCGCTTATCCATGCAGTCATGTGGGCACTGCTTTTCTCCCAGTATCTCCCACAGTTATTGGGCAAGATGCGGGGTACACAATTGACAAGATGCCAGTCCTAGCGGGTATATAAAAAAAAAAGTTTTTTTTTACTTTAGTCAAGCAAACAAATAACAATAATCGAATTGTTAAAATTGTTGCAACTCATGACTTCCTCATACCATATTTATTTTTGATGTGAAACCCATCAAAAGTGTACAAAATGACTGCATAAAACAGCTCCCACAGTTTATACCCCTGTTTTTCCTGCCCCCTTTTGGTTGCATCTAAAAGGCAGTGAAGCTTTTCCTGAGAATAGGGAAGTCAAAGGTGTTTAAGTCCTTACACTTCATTGCAGCGGCAAGTAAGAAGTCATGTGGTGAAGATGGTTAAATATTTTGTACCTACAATGGTGGATATTACACTGAGAAGCTGTTAGAGGTCAAATAAGCCAATATACTGTGTCAGGATTGTATTCAAGTACTCACAAAATTATATGAAGAAAAATACAAAAAAGCTTAGTTTCTGTTTTCTTGTTGTTTTTTTGTCACTTCCAACAGATTTTCATGCGGTACGGTCGGCAGCGCTGGAAGCTGAAGGGAAGGATCGAAGTGAACTCGAGGCAAAGCTGGGACGGAGACGAGATGGTCTTCATGCCCCTCATCTCCGATCTCATCAATATCAAGGTACTGCAGACCAACATGGTTGTAAAACACAGAGCAGAGATAGTAGACTCTCACTCCCTGTGGTTGGGGATTAAAACGTGTGTTTGCGTTCATCAGGTGACCGAGCTTAAGGGTTTGGCCACTCACATGCTGGTGGGCAGTGTCATCTGTGAGACCAAGGAGCTGTTCACAGCCATGCCCCAGGTGGTGGCTGTGGACGTCAATGACCTGGGAACAATTAAACTAAATCTGGAGGTGACGTGGTAGTAAGTAGACCTTTGTAAGAACTCTCACTGTAGCTCTGTGTCCATAATCATAACATTATATTTTCTAATCAAATACAAAGAGTGCTTCCAGTGTCGTTTTACCAATTAATTATGCAAAACTTTAAATCAATCTTAGTAAGTTAGGTTGTTTGTCCACAGCATATGGAACAATTTGCTGCATAGCAGAGCTTTGGGATGGAGCCAATGTTTATTTTGATCCCTTTAGAGTCTTTTACTGGACATGCCATATGCTCACTTCATGTTCAGAATGCCCACAGCTATTAGATACTGCAAACACAGTGTTTGTATGTCTTATTCTGTCATGCCACCTTATGGAGAAGTATTGCCTTTGCAGAAAGTTGGCAGTTCAGTGGGTTCATTCTTGAAATCCGCTCAGTTAAATCATAAGGAGTAGTTACATTTTCTTTCACACAGCCCCTTCGATGTCGAAGATCTGACCCTGTCATCAGGCAACTTGAGCAAAACTGCAGCTCTCCAGAGACGAGTCTCAGTCTACAGCCAGGGTACACCGGAGACCCCCACCTTCCAGGACAGCTCCTTCTTTGTAAGTCCAAACACACCTCTGTCGGGCTTTGGGTGTCGTTTTTATTTGTTATAGTATTTTTTTGATCCTTCCACAATAACCTGACCAGCTTTGTTGCATCACACCATCATCATTGTTACACTAATCCTCATCCATCCTGTTCCATATTATAACGCCCTTCTGTGTCTCATAATCCTGCTTTTGCTCATACCCCAAACACCCCTCTCCCACATCCCTGTGTGCACTGTGTAAAGAAGTGGCAGCCATATCCCGTCGAGCGCCAGCGCCTCTCCTTCCTCCAAATGCTGCGAGAAACGCTGCTGGAGAAGCTAAGGCGCAGCCGCTCTTTTGGTGACCTGGCCTCGCTCCGGCCAAGGCCCAGATCCAGTCTGGAGGTCTATGTGAGTGTGTTGTGTGCCCTTGATTCATCCACCCCACCCCCCACCCCCCCCCCAGCTGTGTGTTCCCCTACCTCACTCAGATGGTTATGATGTCAGTCTCTGACCTGGGTTTGTCCAGCTCCACTATGAGGACTGCAGAATTGCATGTATGTTGGTTTGCTTGTGGATCTGGTTGACATGCTTCTAGCCATCATTACTGTACAGTGATGGTGAGGAACTTGCATACGCTCGAATGGAGCTTTTTTGACCGAATTAAACAATCCATTGTCAGACATGGTAGTGGCAGCATTACTCTGAGGGGCCGTTTTTACTGTCAGTCATTTTAGTGCAATTCACAAAGTGGATGGAACAATTTAGAATAAGTACTACCTCCAAATATATACTTCAGAAAAACATCTAGATGATTGAGGTTTTAACACAACGGAACATACCAAGGTGACATTTACTCCAAACACAATTGATATTAAAAATCATAATTCGTTTTGTTGTGTAATCTCTCCATCCTGGAAGAAACAATGGTTTACATGTATCATTGAAAGCTTAAAATCAATAGAATATACATGCCCATGATGATGTATCTAAATGACTCACCAACACTTCACTTTGTGACTCTGTCTTGACTAAATAATTTTAGTCAAAGATCTTTCAAAGAAAAGAGTTAAAGTTGTTGTTTCTGATTGTTTCTGTCTAGATGCCCAGATTTCAAGCTATCTTGCTGTCTTCCATGTTTTGGTTTTAAACATTGACTCCTTATTTTGCCTTTTCAGTCTACTTTACCAGATGATGTCTTTGAAAATGGCGGCTGCGGCGTGGCCGAGTGCAAACGTCTGTCCTTCACCTTCTCGGACACCTCGGGGTCATCCCCCAGCCCCGCCCAGAGATCTTTCTCCCAAAGCCAGTCCAACCCCGAGATCACGGTCACTCCTCCAGACACAGATTTGTTACCGACCCCTATGCTCCAGACGAGGGAGGACTCCATTGCAGAGGAGCATTTAATGGAGGAAGAGGAGGAGCAAGAGGATGAAGTGTACGAGGAGGATGGGGAGACGGGTAGCAGAGGGAGCAGGAACAGTGCCAGCCTTGCCAGTGACGAAGCAGATGTTGCAGACTCAGAGTGGGAGCGCACAGAGTCCCAGCGCAATTCCATCTCCAACTGTGGCTCAGCTGTTCCATCCCTGTGTTCGGATGGACACCTGTCCACGGTGGCCCCAGAGGACGTTTTTCTGGATCACGCCGACGAGCTGAAGCCAGTGGAGTTAGACACAGAAGAGCCGGGAAACCTGACCAGGCAGCTTGTGAAGAGGCTGACGTCTTCAGAAATCGTCTCACCTGCTGGGAGCTCAGCTGAGGGTGGAGGGGCTCTGGGCTGGGCGGGAGAGGGTAGTAGGGCTTTCCTGGAAAGCAGCCTGGAGGAGGCCATCCACAGCCTGCTGATAAAGCTGGAGTCACTCACCCATCGCTGCAGGGAGCTTCAAGACCTGGAGCAGGAAGTGATGCGCCTGGAGGATCTCCTCAAGGTGATAATCATGTCAAGCAGTTTGAAGGACTATTATCTATTATGTGAAGTGTTCAGTAAGAGTGATTTTCATGCTCCATTAAATGCTGCTGTGTCAGGAGGAGGAAAGTTACTCACACTAAATGTTAGCTTAAAGGTATTCATACCCCCTCGAACTTGAACAAGACACCAGCCTCCCCATGACCCACTATGGAAGAAGCGGTATAGAAGATGAATGAATGAACGTTTTGTTTAAAAAAAAAAAAAAAACTTGAGCTCCTCTTTACTACAACATCATAAAACTATATTCCAAGCTTTGAACATCCCACAGAGCACTGTTCAGTCCATCAAGACAAGATATGGCCGTCCACCTTGACAGGTCAAACCAGGAAATAATCAAAGAAGTAGCAAAGGACCTGCTGGTAACTCTGGAGGAGCTGCAAATTACTGTGTGGGCAGAAAACCACCACCATCATCTTAATCACTCAATGCCCTGTGGCAAAACATGGTGGCGGTAGCATCATGATGATAGGCTGCAACAGACTTGAAACTGGGGCAAAGGTCCACGTTGCAGAAGGACAAACAACTCTAAACATACAGTGAGAACTACAATGGAAGGGTTTTGAGCAAGGTGTATTCGTGTTTTAAAATGGCCCAGTCAAAGCCCAGACCTAAATCTAAATTAGAATCCGGGCAAGACTTGAAAATTAAAGTTCAGAAACACTCTACATCCAATCTGACTGAGCTTGAACTATCTTGCAGAGAAGAATGGGCAAACATCAATCCCTAAATGTGTAAAGCAGGTAGAGACGTACCCCTAAAGACCTTTCCTTTGATTGCAGCTAAAGGAGGTGTTGACTGCGAGAGGAGGAATGCAAATGCACCACACTCTTTTTAGATTTTTAATAAAAAAAATCTTGAAAACGATGTCTCTTTTCATTTTACTTAATAATTATGTATATTGTTTGGTTTTTCATGTCCTTGTTTCAATGTGGGCTCCTGTTCCTCCACAGTGTCGTCTGCCTGGTCACAGAAGTCGGTCGTCCAGCCTCAGCCTGACGGTGGAGAGCGCCCTGGAGAGTTTCGACTTCCTCAACACGTCTGACTTCGATGACGATGATACCGGAGATGACAACATGGGTATTTGCAGCCCCCCACAGAAGTCTCCACCTTTGGATACAGATGCAGAAAGGATTGAGTGAGTTCTTAGTTAAGAGAACTAAGACATTTAATGTTCTGATTCAACTCAATTTCTGTAATTTTTCTTCACCTATTTGTAATAAGAACAGATTAAAAACAAATTATAGGTTTTGAAATAGAGATGATCCCAAAAAGCTGGGAAATACTCCTTTAACATGCTTGAATCAGAAGCCAACTTCATGATTGTTTTTGTCAACGATCTGTGAAACATACAAATAACTGAACACAGTCATCAGTTTTTTCTACTCCGATGTTCAGTTTGTTAGAAAACCTGAGAGAAACATCTTTCAATGTGAGTGTGGAAAAGTGTGACAATTTAAACTGCTGTCACCCTGTGGTCACTGTTTGTATGTGCTGATCAGGAGCCAGCACCCTGAGGCCAGAGGACACCTGAGTGAAGCCCTGACGGAGGACACCGGGGTTGGAAACAGCGTGGCAGGGAGTCCGATGCCACTCACCACTGGAAACGAAAACCTGGACGTGGCCATCGTCATCCACCTTCAGTACTGCATTCACCTCATCCAGGTAGGTTTCCTCAATCTTCTGCTGTCAGAGTATGAGTTATTTATTGAAGTCTAACACACAATCTTCTGGCAGATTTTGACCAGTGGGGTGGGTTTGTGGCAGCGCCGCAGTGTCCTCCTCAAACTGTCCGGACAGACGCAGCTGCTGGAGGAGCTCGCAGAGATCAGCGTAGACAGGCTGGGAGCCATCACCTCCGCTGCTGACGGTACAAGCGGGCAAATTAAAATCCTGAGTGGAATTGTTTTTGTTTAAATGTCTGATCTTATGTTCTTCGACATTTCTCCTCCCAGTTCTCCCAAACCTTGCGGAGCGCCCCCAGCTGATGACTCTGTGGTCAGAATGCAGCGGGTCTGCTGGGCTTTTCCACACCACACTGGACAGAGTCTTCAAGCACATGAACCAGCGCTACACAGCGGTGCTGCAGGAGAGACACTCACACGGCGCTGACACAGGTTGGCATGTGGCTTGTAGACCAGCAACAGCTTTAATCTAGTTCCTGAGGTAGAACCTGTATTAGTGCCTAACCTTATACAGGGGTTGGACAATGAAACTGAAACACCTGTCATTGTAGTGTGGGAGGTTTCATGGCTAAATTAGACCAGCCTGGTAACCAGTCTTCATTGATTGCACATTGAACCAGTAAGAGCAGAGTGTGAAGGTTCAATTAGCAGGGTAAGAGCACAGTTTTGCTGAAAAAATTGAAATGCACACAACATTATGGGTGACATACCAGAGTTCAAAAGAGGACAAATTGTTGGTGCACGTCTTGCTGGTGCATCTGTGACCAAGACAGCAAGTCTTTGTGATGTATCAAGAGCCACGGTATCCAGGGTAATGTCAGCATACCACCAAGAAGGACGAACCACATCCAACAGGATTAACTGTGGACGCAAGAGGAAGCTGTCTGAAAGGGATGTTCGGGTGCTAACCCGGATTGCATCCAAAAACATAAAACCACGGCTGCCCAAATCACGGCAGAATTAAATGTGCACCTCAACTCTCCTGTTTCCACGTGAACTGTCCGTCGGGAGGTCCACAGGCTCAATATACACGGCCGGGCTGCTATAGCCAAACCTTTGGTCACTCATGCCAATGCCAAACATCGGTTTCAATGGTGCAAGGAGTGCAAATCTTGGGCTGTGGACAATGTGAAACATGTATTGTTCTCTGATGAGTCCATCTTTACTGTTTTCCCCACATCCGGGAGAGTTACAGTGTGGAGAAGCCCCAAAGAAGCGTACCACCCAGACTGTTGCAGGCCCAGAGTGAAGCATGGGGGTGGATCAGTGATGGTTTGGGCTGCCATATCATGGCATTCCCTTGGCCCAATAACTGTGCTAGATGGGCGCGTCACTGCCAAGGACTACCGAACCATTCTTGAGGACCATGTGCATCAAATGGTTCAAACATTGTATCCTGAAGGCGGTGCCGTGTATCAGGATGACAATGCACCAATATGCACAGCAAGACTGGTGAAAGATTGGTTTGATGAACATGAAAGTGAAGTTGAACATCTCCCATGGCCTGCACAGTCACCAGATCTAAATATTATTGAGCCACTTTGGGGTGTATTGGAGGAGCGAGTCAGGAAACGTTTTCCTCCACCAGTATCACGTAGTGACCTGGCCACTATCCTGCAAGAAGAATGGCTTAAAATCCCTCTGACCACTGTGCAGGACTTGTATATGTCATTCCCAAGACGAATTGACGCTGTATTGGCCGCAAAAGGAGGCCCTGCACCTTACTAATAAATTATTGTGGTCTAAAACCAGGTGTTTCAGTTTCATTGTCCAACCCCTGTATGTAGAATGGCTGCAGACAGTTTAAGGTAGAAAAGTTGCATTAAATAAAATCCCTTATGCTGTTAAAATGCATGATTATGTCTTTCAACTCTTTCAGCAAATTACTGTAAAAATGCACTTTCTTATCTAGAATGATTCGCAAAATACATTTATTTAATCAGCAGCTTTAACTGAGTACCATTTTTAACAGATAATATTTGGAAAAATTTGGGATTTGAAAAAAAAAAAACATTTCATGGGGCCCTAAGTTAAATAGCCACACGTTTCACACTAGGTCGCTGTGCAATATATCTGTCCCTGGGTTTTTGCAGCTGTTATTTGGATATCACAGGATTTTATGGCATTTAAGTTAAGTTTATTTAGTTTGTATAATCTTAAGTGTAAAGAAAGGCGGGGTTTTTTCTGTTTGTTTTTTTGTTGAGGCACAAAAAGAAATTCAATTAATCAAGTTTAAGTTACATTTTCACAAAATTAAATGGCTCATTACCCTTAACGCCAAAGATTAGGGCAGCCCAGGGTCACCATCAAACAGTTGTTGGGATAAAGCCCCTTTTCTTTTGCTTGTATGCTGTAAGTAAATTTAGCAAATGGGATTTGCTCATTACCATTTGTTCCAAACCTTTGACTTTATCTAAAAATCAGATCTGGACCTATAAAGCAGAAGCCTGATGATTCCTGATCTAAAGTTGTAACCCTACCTTAATTGTGCTGTTTAATAGACACTGTGAAAAAAGTTCTCAGTGTTCTTACATATTTAGTTATGTGAAAATATGAACAACGATTCTTAACGAGGCAAAAAATGAATATTAAGAATATGGCTTATAGACTGACTTGATTATTGCAACTAATTCTAATACTTGATTATTTGTGAATACGTCCATCTGAGCATACACTCATCGGAACTATTTTTGCCCAGTAACACCAGACTAGTTCATTGTTTTTAGTTAGCAGTTGTAACGTTGCTGTCCCTTGTGCCTGTTGCAAGATGTGATTAAAGGATCAGTGTGAGGGAAGTACTGTCTCTGGCTACTTGTGGTCTTATTTTCTTTCTCATGTTGAAAAACACGGAGAACCTTTTCAATCCTTGCAATTTTTTGTTTATTTGTGTCTGAAAGGGTTCCAGACGTTTTGAAGCAAGGCTGCAGGTGCAATAAGCACAGAGTGGTGTTTAGCTGGCAGGGTAAAGTGTTTCTGAGCAGTTAGATGGTTTGTCAGCTCCTGTTTGAAAGGAGTTGCCCATTTCACCAACCTTTTCAAAGCATTCATGTAACTTCAATAAATGACATAAAAGTACTGCTTTGGTAACTGAAGACTCTGATATAAGACTGAAACCGTTACAATAAACAATATATTTAAGACGCCGTATTTCTTTTCTTTTCTTTAGTGATTGGCATGGTTGTGGGCGAGATGGTGGACAGGAACGACCTGGCTGCGGCACAAGCCCCTCCTGCTGCGGCGCTGTCCCGGGACGTCCTGACTGTGTTCCAGTTTCAAAGCTACATCTTGCAGCACGACGTTCAGGATATGGAGATTCACCTGTTGCACTTGGTCAGAGAAGGTGAGTAGTAACATGTACCCTAAAGCCCATTTTTAAGGTCAGTTTATGTCTTTACGTTCTGATATCATAACTCTTTTAATTCTTTTAGTTAAACCCAACAGTGTTTGATCTGTTCGCAGGTTTTTGCCGTTAATTAGTGAATGATGAATATTTAGGCTTTCTGATGTTTTCTGGAAGGTTTCTGCAATAAACGAATAACATTGAAATAATAATAATAATATATAACCTAAAAACTATATATATGGATCCTTAGCTGTGTTTTTAAAGAAATGCGTAATCTTTTGAATTCATATGTTTGAGGGCACTCTTGTTTGAAATTTCTGTTCAAAGAGCGAAAACAAAAGAAAAAGTGTTCACAAACATTTGAGTAAAACAAAAGTTAATTAATATGATATATGTATCTGCCAAATTACCCCAAATCAATAACAGATCTTGGTTAACATAATATTTTGCGGACTTCCCATGCAAAAATAGTCGTACCCTGTGATATTTATTTTACATTTTGTGTCATTAGAATTGCAAACATCAATGTGTTATGTTGGGTTTTTAGTAAACCAGCAGATAAATGTGGTTTCAACGTTTTCTTCACATAAAAATCTGAAAAACATTGCATGCATTTGTATTCATCCCCTTTTACTCTGAAACCGCTAAATAAAATGGATTAAACCAGTTGCCTTCAAATGGGCTTGTTCCCTTGTGTGTAGTTTAACCTCTGTATAAATGCAGCTGTTCTGTGAAGGTGCCATAAGGTTTTTAGAGAGCAAACATCATGAAGACCAGGGACTACAGCAGACAGTTCAGAGCTACATTGGAGTGATTTATTAATGTGATAGAATGGCCCACCTAAAAGGCAGAAATCTAAAACTTTAATCTGGATTTTGAATGCAAATGTTACCGTTTAAATGTGCAAAGCAAGTAGAGACATACTCCAAAGATTTGCAGCTGTAATTGTTTTCAGATGGTATAAAATCCAATAAAATACATAGAATTTTGTGGTTGTAACTTGATAAAATGTGAAATTGTTCAAAAGGCAGCCAAATACTAGCCACACAAGAACAGACTGAAGTTTTGATTTGAACCTTTGTGCTGTTATTCATCCACAGAGGACTTTGCAGAGGTCCTGTGGAGTGGTGATTACTCTCTGTGTCTAGCACAGCTGGTGGAGGTGCCTTGGTCAACTCTCTGGCCTCAAAACAGCACCCTAAGAGCCTTGGCCTCCCTGCTCAACGCAGAAGACCCCCGGGTCAACAAGGCAGCAGCCGACTACCTCTCCTCTGGAGCATCAGACGGACACTTCAGGACCAGGGTGAGAAGTGCTAACAATAGCCAGGGTTTGCAGCGCGTCTAAGCGGAAGCAGCATTTGAATGTTGTCTTGTTTGTAGGCGGTGGAGTACTACACCCAGGCGCTATCAGAGGCTGGAGTTCAGAGCCAAAGGGCGGCCTGCTCGGCCCTCAGCTGTCTACAGGTCAGAGTCAGATCCCATTATTTATAATCCTTAATCATAATATCTGACAGCAGGTATAGATTTATGTCATGAAATTAGAAAAAATTAACTTGAAAATAGAATTCATTAACCCTGTTTTTATTTGTGTCTGTAGGCTGTAGAGAGCCTTAAAGCAGTCATAGCGCTGTGTGATTCAGCTGATGAAGAGCTGCGCCATGTGGCCATAGAGACCCTGATCACATTTGGTGAGTGCTGTTGAAGATGCATGGAAATCAATCATTTCTATGCACAGCCTATGCATGAACATGTTCAAATAAGCGTGTTTATGAGTGAAGTTCTTATTTTCTGGGAACTATACGCTTAAATACGCAGGGTATATATTTTTTAACTGAAGAGCTTCTTGCAGGGACCACATTCTTGGTCACTCTATTCGATGCCTCCTACTGGCCCACCAGTGTAAGTGCCGAACAGTAAATATTAATATCCATCCATTCATTTTCTATACCCGCTTCTTCCATACTGGGTGGTGGGGGAGCTGGTGCCTATCTCCAGCAGTCTACAAGCAAGAGGCAGGGTACAGGTCGCCAGTCCATGAAATGGTGGTTTGGTGCACACTTTGCTAGCATAAACAGAGGTCTGAAGCCAGTTTTCTCTTTTCTGGTGGTTTTTCTTATTTTAAACATGAATTATTTTTTTGTATTTTAGCAAAAAAAAAAACAAACTGCTTGTTTTCTTTCTGCTTGTTTGTTTTTTTCTGACATAATTTTCTGACATCATGATTTCTGTTGATAAAATCCAATCACCAAAACTAGCTTGGTCCTTTCATATTAGTTTCCTCTTTAATTCTTTACTTGTTTACTGTATGAGCTGAAGTTGGAATACGTCACTGTTGTCCAAGAATGACCAAGCTCTTTGCCATCACATAAAAGCTCCATGAATCACTGTGTTTATAAGTACGCCTCGTTGCTCTTGCAGGTGAGGAGGGACGACTGGCGTACGAGCAGCTGGACACAGTGGTTGGGGATATGATCCGCCTGGGCACACGGAGAGAACACGCCGTCACCACCGCCTTCTGAGCCGTCGAGCCACTTAAAACCCAATGATCCCAGCCCCGAGGAGCTCCGAGGGACAACGTCAAGCACGTTCTGCACACCTCTCTGAGCTGCTCTGCTCGCTCATCTGAAGTCGATTCCTGTTCATAACTGCCTCTTGAAAAGAACTAACACCAAACAGACAGTCTTAACACACACAACCTATACCCTGCCTGCATCCAGACTTAGACTCTTTTTACTTTAATAAGAGACACTCTCCACACTTGTCCTTCCTTATCTTGCTTTCTGAGCCAGGCAGACCAATCAGGCTGAACCGGAAGCGAAGCTGGAACTTGACTGGACCCGAAGCTGCTGCTGCACAAACTCTGGATATTCCTGCAAAGCATCCTCTCCTTGTAAACAAGCACACAACCACATCACTTACAATTAAGGAATGTTTATAGCTACAGACAGATGTGTCTCTTAATATTTAGTGTTCTTTAAATAATTATTGCAGCATGTTTTAGTTGGTGGTTCTGCATTGTTTTTGGGTGGTTTCAAAAGATTACACTTCTAAGCTTGTAAATACAGCATCTTTTCCACGGCTACAAAATACACCTGGTTGTGTTCACAGTGTATTTTAATCTATGTTTTCTGCTACGTTCCATTTGAGTTTCAGGGATTTTGCAGCGGCTGAAAGACGTGCGTTAGTGGAGGGTGGTTTTGAAGGAGCAAGTGAAGTCAGAAAGCAGTTTACAGCCTTCTTGCGACAAGGTGAAGCAGGTGCCCACTGTTCCACTCGCTCAGCAGTTTTATGTCTGAGCCTTTTCATGCTTGCAGTTTAACAAGTGCAATCTTTGTTTTGTACATATGTAATTTTTTTTTAGTTTTGTTTTTTGTGCACCTGCCCGATGCAAGAAGCCCATTATAGCGTCAGTTTCGACCACCTGAGCCTTGATGAGGTCGAGCCGACATTTTTTTTCTAAATCCATTTTTCCTGCCAGGTCAGGAGCCGGTGCAGGGTAATAACTGTGGTTATTTATTTCTAGGGAACACGCATTTTAGCACCTGAAATGAGAGGATAGGATCAGAGTGTTATTGTAGCCTTGTTTTAGGCTAACTGCACATTCACTGTATGTTATTACGAGAAATGGCAGAATGAAATGCTTTGATTTTCCACATCCCTGAACGCCACGTGGAAAAACTGTACTGAGGTAAGGATCTGCATGTGCATATCAATAAATTAGAAGATGTTTTAAACATTGAGTTGTAGAGTTTAAAAAGTATAACTCAACTATATAGATTTATTAGATAGTGATGTCTTTCAGGCATTTTTAGGTAACAAAATCCTACAGTTCAGCTGCTTAGAACATTAAGAACATTACATAACACCCAGGAATGTTTTATTTTAATACAGGGACCAGCAAAAAAGAATGTCCATGTACTGTACGTTAATTACTGCATCAGTGCAGAGTGGCATGGAGGCGATCAGACTGGCCTTTAGCTCGACTGCATTATGGGGCCTGGTGTCCCTCATCTTCCTCTTATTCTCATCTTACATATTTTCTCTATGGGATTTAGATCAGGGGAGCTTGCTGTCCAATCAAGCACAGTGATACCATGGTCATTAAACCCAAGTTTGGTAGTTAGAGAGTAGAGTGGGCAGGCGTCGAGTTGTACTGAAAAGTGAGACATTAGCATCTCCATAAAGCTCATCAGCAGAGGGAAGCATTGAGTTTTTTCTGCCAAACTTCTTCCTTCTACTAAACTTTTCATTAATATGCATGGATACTGCACACTGTAGACAGACAGCTTTTAGCATTGACCTTTTTGTGACCTTTTTTGAAGGGTGTCAATGATTGTCTGCAAAACATCTGTGAAGTCAGCAGTCTTTCCCATCATTTGTTAACATGGTCTTATATAAAATAAATCCAATGTAATCAATTCTTCCGAGGAACTGAATTTGGGGTTTTATTAAGCTGTTGGCAACAATTATCTAAATTACTTGAAACATTTGAAATGCATCACTTTGTGTGATGAGTCTACAAAAGTTGACTTTTTGAGTTTTTAAAATGAATTAGCTTTTGAATGATATTCTAATTTATTGAGCTGCACTTGTAATGCCTGCTGTAAATCATGTTAACTGTACTACTGAGTCATGTGCTAACGCACTAAGACAAAAACACACATAGGAACATAAAATTCCATATTTATTATTTACTCCTTGTAATTCTGCTCTTCTTTTGGAGTTAAACTTTAGTAGTGCAGAAGAAATGGTTCTGTGAATTATTTTCATATTTATGTTCTATTTTCAGGTCTAATAATAACTATTGACCTCGATGTTTTCTATTATGATCTTGTGAACGGATGCCTAATTTTAATTGGAGTTTATTTTAATAGGAATAGATTAGATTATCATTTTGGAGATTTGCTAATATGTTTTCTTCATTGAAGTATCACTAAACTTTTGAGACTTCTATATATTTATCAATATTGCTTTATCAACTAGATTTACTGTAACCAAAGGAAATGTAATTATAATTTTGACTTTAACAAAAAGAGCTAATCCAAGAGAATCTATTTTCAATAAATCATTTGGATTAGGTCCAGAACTCCCAGATCTAAAAAGAACAAAGCACAACCGAGAAAAATTTAACCCACAATAGATGGATTTTGTTACATTTATATGTAACTTCTTAATCAGGTTCAAAGCCATATTGATGAGTATTATTACACTTTTTCTGTATTATCTGTAAATGTGTGAACTGTTACTAAGATTGTCATTTTTGTTTTTCTATACAACCTTTTTGCAAAATATGGCCTAAATCTGAAGCAATTTTCATTTTATGTGCATAAAGCAGTACAGTATTTTTAGCTTAACTAAATTAACCTATTCATTGTATATAGCATTTTCCTTTTTATGAACTTGCAGTTCACCAGTGTTTATAATTTGTGGGCCATGTGAATCCTTAGGACTAAGTACAAGCAAGGAAAAGTGTGCACATGTGGAGTTATTTACAGTTTTAACACTTTGCTGAAATTGAAATTAATCTGTGGTTCATAGTTTCCGCACTGATCCATCTACTACTCATCTGTTGTGGTCAGCAGTATTTCCTGTGCTCAGATATTGCAATAAAGTATATTTTTGCATATTAAAATGACTGTTTTGAATTTTTACACAAGTCTTTTTTATTTGCTCGTTCAGGACCAGGACAAACTGTAAACGATGGACACATGAATTTTTGTCCAACAGAAAACAGGAGAAAAGCCAACCAGTTAGTCACTTTAGATTTGAGATGGGATGAAACGGACTCGGCAATTGCTCAAAAAAGCAACAAAATGGCTGAATTTGAACAATTCTCCCACACTGATGTAAAAAGACAGATTGCCAGTTACTGCAAAGGGAACCCTGTACAGGTTTAGGGGGCAATAACTTTTCCACTTTACTCAAATCAGAATATGTTCAATATTAAACTGGATGATCTCAAAATTCCAACTCACATAGAAATAGGTTTGCCCCCTCCTCAAAAGTACTGAACACAATTGCCCCCATTCATACACACACACACACACACCGTGTGAGACTTAATTTGAGACACTAAGCTTGCCCCAGATTTGGGTGTTAGGAGCAGACACTCCACATTTGTAGTGTCTGCATTTCACCCATAAACACCATGCCAGAAATTATTTTTACTGGACCAATTTAGATACAGGGTGTATGTGTATTGATGTAAGATTGTAAGGCTAGGCGTGATTTTAAGTTCTCTAATCAGATTGGATGTTACTGAAGCAGTATGCTGCACTTTAAGCTTATATTTCAATGCAATGATGTAGAAATGGGAACTTTTTGTTGCACATACCCTTCAAGTGAAGGAGGGTCAACAAACCAACCAAGTCAAGAGATTAAATAAAGGATTCTTCTAAAAGTTTATTGCATAGACTATGTACAAAAATCAGCAAGGTGAAGTTTCACAGTTTAAAACAGAAAACATGGATCTGCTTACTGCTGTATTCATTAACTCATGACTCCAGCCATTCAAATCAGCCTAAACGGTAGCGAGGGAGATTGAGACATTAGGAGTCAGGAAAATGTTGGTTTCAGTTTTAAGACGTCAGGGTTTCTCATCTGTAAAAAGGTGCTCAGTAGTCAGTGAAGGCTTTCAACACCAACAAATTCCCACCATGTGGGTCAGGGTTTGGCAGATTAAAAATAAAATCCTCTCAAGTAGGAAGTTTCTCCTTTCCCTTGTGGCAAAAATGCTCCACTGGCTTTTAAATTAAGAAAAATCCCAAAATATATATAAAAAAAAAGCCACCAACTCAACATAACATTAGAAGTTAATTTGTAAACTTGTCTCCTTCAAGCGTAGGTCCTTCTGCAGTCTATTTAATCCTGATCTCCTCAGGGTCCCGCTTCCTCATGGTCAGATGTCTCTCCGCTGTAATCTGGCTCAGTTGGATCAGCCTCATCCTCCTCCACATCAAGAGCGATGTCCTTCATTTCTTCCAGGTTTTCTGGACACTTCCCAGTCAGTCTCTATAAATACATGGTGCACGTCATTCATGTGTACCCAGAGATTGTGGCCCCACAATGAAACATCACATTAACCCCTGTGGGATAGTCGCTCTAATCAAGGAAATCTTGTGTGCCACAAGGGAGCAATTTAAAACCAGGTGGATGAAGTTCACATAATCTCGGTATGCCCACCAGCTCCAGTTACAGACCTGCATGTCACTGCCAAAACTGCTGCAGTTTTGGAAATAAAAGCACTATCAAGTTCAGAAACATAATACATCAATCCTTAATTATTCCCTTTACTGTGACCTTAGATCAGGTCAAGCTTTATACCACAACAAAGGCAGACAGTCAGGACAAAGTAAATCCAAGCCAGGTGGTTGGTAGTTTTTCACTGTTGACAAAAATCTAAGAAACCTCCTTATAATTACAAAATAATCAAGTGTAAGAGTACACACCTCAATCATGTCAGCCATGTACTGCACATGTTGTGCCAGCTCCTGCAGCTCTTCGTTCTCAGACTGAAGCTTGCTGATCTGTTCATCTCTGGCCTCGATGTCTTTGTGTAGCTGGTTATTAAAAGAAATTAGTTTTCGTCAAGCTCAGAATAAAGCACAAGTTTACTAAAGAATCTTAAATGCACTGTACAAAGTTCCAGCCTTACACAGGCCCACTAAACCAAGCATTAGACAAGAGGATGAGGTTGTAGAGGAAAAAACAAAAAGTGACACTAATGACTGAATAAGTTTACTGCAGTCTGGACTGATTACCTCCCAGGGTCAAGTCAGTTGGAGCGTGGGAAGACTCAGAAAGCTAAACATTACCCGACCCTAGTGATTAACTCACCTTCTCATTCTCTTGTAGGACGCTGTACAGTGCCTTCCGTCGTTCCTCTGCTACCTCTTTCCAGTAAGAGGAAGGTGGAGTTTCTACAAGAGTTTAGAGTGGTGTTATTTTTAGGTGATTAAGGAAATTTGAGCCATTTCCAGAGCCAATATATTTACCTTTGACCATAAGCTCATACGCCTCATTAGACAGGCCATCTGACAAACCATCAGCTTCTTCTGTTTGTGTGGATTTGACTTCTACTTTAACCCTCTTAAGACCTCTTGATTGGTCCAATATCCACTGTTTCCGCTTAGGAACGACCTTCCCGGTCTAAAACAGAAGAGGCCATTTAGAACTGAATTCAGGATTTGCAATAGACCAACCTGTTGGCATACATTAGGACACTCCCTCTGTTGCTGAACCTACCTGAGCGGATTTTAAACGTGCGTTTATTGCTGACGGTTGGAGGACCTGCAGACTTTGCCTCGGTTGTCCAACTGACCTTTGAGATGGTGCAAAAAAGCTCTGAAAGACAAACGAACCTTTAGAGATGCACCAATCAACAGCCCAAAGAGCAGAATAAGTCGTACTTCAACTTTTACGTTGAATCTTTCCCAATTAAATGCAGAGAAACTAGGGACTCACCATATTTGGTATTAGACTGCGACCAAGAGCAAATACTTCAAGTTTAATAACTTGTTAGATGTCATACTTCGACTGGAGTTTAAACTTCCAGTCGGCAAACATTTGTCAGGGAAAAAAAATGTGCCAAAGTTCTGATTTTCTGGGCTTTGAATCAGCCAACAACACGCTTTAGTTACAATTTCACCAGGATAGAAGACATCCCTTATAAAAAGCTGCCACATGCTCAAGGGCAGGGACCCTACGGTCGTGGGAAAGTTCCTCTTGAATGGCCATTGAGGAGCTGGCAACACAGCCTAGTTAATGTTTGTCTAGACCTCAACAGTACAATTGTTTTAAAGGCAGATAAAGTCATCTTTTAGAGATTTTACCCATTTGAGAGCCTGAAACAAGAACTTTAGATAATGCACTTTTAAAGGGCGAGACAGTTTGTTACCCTTTAGGAACATTTTGAAATTATTTATGAAAAATATTGTTAATTAAGGCACTGTATCATGAGTCTGATTAGGTTGAAAACAATAAATGCATTTACAGTAGATCTGTTGCAACAATGGATCAAACTAAATCATGTTATTCCTTTTTTTAACCTACTCATAAGCCTGTTAATTTTACATTTTAAGCCACCCATTAAAAAAAATTAAATAAAATCATGCTACATCAACCCCACCCTAATGCATATCCTTTCTAAAAGATGGACGCATGGTTTTTAACACCATTTTATTCCAACTCCATGAAATGCTATGCAGTTGGAATAAGTTTTAAAATTGTGATGCCTCAGAAACTTTAGTTTTCCAAAAAAAAAAAAATTAAGTCCTTGGCTTGTACAACATATCTGTTAAACAGATATTGTATTTTCATACAATGACCCCCGCAGTTAACTTTTAGATTTAATCAACCACCTTGTGTTTTCACAAAACAACAAGTGGACTCGGTCGCTTCCGTATGAACTTCACCCTCACCAAATCTAAAACCATTCGATAATCACCAAACTAGTGCTTTTGAATTACCTTTAGGTTCTCGTTGGACCTCTGCTGCTTCAAGTCTCCAGCGGAACTCATTTTCTTTCCAGAGATCTGATAAGCAAAACATAATTTCAAACAGTTACTTAAAAAGAAAGCTAATTTCGCGTCCAGTTATGGACTAACTGGGACGTTAGATGACTAAAAACAGGAGATGCACCATATTAGATAAAGACGCTACCTCAAGCTAAAAACAAGCTAATTCAAGGATTGTGCTAACGTTAGCTCTATGAAAGTCTAATAGCTCCACAAAATTGCTTTCTACAAGTCCCAGCAGACCGCACTCCCTGGTCAGTGTGTTGTTATTATATGCCCCTCGACAAGAATATTTGAAATGGCCCAAAATCAAGACAACTAGAAGATACTAACCTCACAAACTTAAACGAAACGTCCTTTCAACTCTCGTTTTTCTCAACTAAAAGATCTCGCGCCAGGAGCTTAAATACGCACACTGAGTCACATGTACAGCCACCAATCACCATGGAGAATGTTATGTTTCAACGCCTTCTCCTTTTCCCACCAATAGACAAAGGAGATTGGATAGACGTCAGCACGTCTTCGGTGCCGCCATACTGTGAGTGGCTAAATAAATATATAAATAGCCATTTATATAGCCATAAAAAAACTACCGGTCAAAAGGTTTAGATACATTTTCCCACTGAATGGGTCTCTTTATTTTCATGACTATTTACATTGTAGATTCTCACCAAAGGCAGCGAAACTATGAATGAACACACATGGAATTATGTAGTAAACAAAAGGTGTGGAATAACTATAAACATTTTCATATTTTAGATTCTTCAAAATATTTTAATTTCTTTAACAATTTTTCTTTTGCGACATAATTGCATATGTGTTTATTCACTGTTTTGAGGCCTTCAGTGAGAATCTACATACAATGTAAATAGTCATAAACATTAAGAAAACCATTAAATGAGAAAGACGTTGTAAACCATTGACCACGAGCTTCACAATGCTAAAAGTAGAAATGGGAGCAAGAGACAAAGGTTTTGAGCAGGCAATTTATTGAAGACAATTTAACTGAAATAGTTAATCAGCTGAAAAAAGATTTAAGACCATAGCTCAAAAAAATCTGAAACCCCCCTCAAAACAGAAACCAAAGTGTCAAAAAAGGACTCAGTAATGTGTAGCTCCACAATTCTTGTTGATCAGTCATTTAGAGATGCTTGATTCAAGTGTTTCCAGAAGGCAAGTGGAAACAGTGCTCCAAGTGTTGAAGATGGCTTCACAAAGGGCATTCACTGTCTACAACTGATGTCCATTTTAGTAAACCCCAAGTTCTGTTAACTTGGGTGTAAAGCACCCAAATCATGATGACTCCCCCCAGCCAACACACACATGTGGGGCCCACATAGAGGTGTTAGGTGGACCCCCACCTCCGATGTGCCTCCCTCCTTAATTTGGGTCAAGGATCGTCCCGTCTTGACAGACAGCCAATCGGATCCAAAGTGAAATTTGTTTGGGTCAATCACAAGACCTTTTGGTTTCATGACACTCAGGATCTTGAAAGAAAGTCAAAATGACTGTTGTAATATATCCAGCCTCAGCAGTGATGCATTGTGAGAGGCCTAGCTGATGCAACTAAGCAATCCTACCACGTTCAAAGACAGTGAGCTTTTTCGCATTTGCCTTCAGGAGGTCCTGACAGTGTGAATAACTGACAGAAAATGACATGGAATCCAAATGTTTGCCGAGAGGTACCGCCTGCCTCAAACATAAATAATTAATTTTAAAATAACTTGCTCCTCCTCATGCTTTGGGTTTGGGAGGCAATTATACCCCCATCCAGTAAGGTGGACACATTCCTAAATTCCTGAAGCTGTGGTCTTAAACGTTTGATCTGCTGACAAAAGAATGTTTGACTTTAAATGCTGTTTTCAATTAATTGTCTGCTCAGATAGTTTTGTCTCTTACTTCCTTCTCGTCTTTTAGCATTGTGTAGCTTTACTTAGAACCTTTCTGAGATCCAGTAGTGCAAAATCTTGCAATATTTAAAGGTCTTAAGGTTTTGATCACGAATGCATGAATGATAGGTATGGATCTTTTGCATGTATGCAAACAATGGTGGTCATCAAAATGTAAGCTACAATGCAGTTAAAGCAAGTTGCCACAGGTGAGCCCACTAACTGATTCTTTGTTAATATCGTTTATACAGAACAGCTATAATATTTCTGATAAATGGGCATTTTTAGTATTTCCCAGCATAGCTGCATGGCTTTAAAAGGCAAACGTGCCACACACAACATGGCGGACGTGCTCGTGTATTTGTCTTCCGAACCCTATAGTCCCCTACGTCGGCAAGTCACGTGTCCTATCTTGCGTCGTTATTGTAACTGCTTGTGCAGCCATTTTGAGGGGGGAGGCAGAGGACCCGTCGAGCGCCAATGTGCTGTTATTAGCCGCCCTAAAAAACACAAAGAAACCGAACGGGGCAAACGTTGGACGGCACGTCGTTAAATATGGGCCCACCAGGAGACAGAACACGCCACACATCGACTGATAGAACGGGGGATCTCCGCTGGATGGTCGATTTATCTTGACATGGCATGCGGCGGGGCGAGCCGGAGGTTGTGACGACTGAAGAAAAGAAGAGAAAGAACTAGCTCGAAGCGTCCGACGTTTGAAGAAGGGGGATATTTTGTTTAGCTAACATTTGTTTCGCGTTTATTTTAAACGATTACCAACTGATTTCTGTCGAAAGTTGTTGACAACAGTTAAATACTATGGAGCTGAAAAAGTGACAAGAAACAGTTACAGAGTGAACCCTGCGTTAGTCTCCCGACTTTTAATAACATTGACAGTCTCATTGAGGCAGAAAATGTAAGAAAAGGCTTGGTAAGATGATTGACCACACATAAAAAGCCTCAGTTAAACCAGTCTGTCTTAAAATAAGATGTAGCTTTATCACTGGTTGACTACTAGTGTCAGAAATGAATACCTAGGTCGGCTTGCTAGCTAGCTAGCAGACCTTAGCTAGTGTGCTAAAAATACGCCCACATCATGACTATCAGCTGTGGCAGCAGCACGGGCCCAGGTCCAGATGAGTGACGGCAAAAGTTCAGGAAATGTCGATTTATTTTCGCTGTAGTCTTCGATGTTACCGGGTGCCTGTATCTGTTGGCATCTGCGTCTACCTGCCATGTTCGTCTGTATTCCCAGTCCGCCTGTAACACGCTTATAACACAGTCTGTGTTCAGAGAAACAACAAAACCGCAGCCATGGATCAGGGACTATGAGTTGACCCAGTTAATAGAATATCGGTCTGCTTGCTGTAGTTCACAATCTCACTAGCAACAAAAAAAAAAAATGTCATCAGTAAGTGTGTTGTTTTGTAGCAGCCTCTTCTATTAGTTTCAGTTAACATTTCTAAAAGAGAGCCACATTTGAGTTGCTGTTTTCTTAAAATATGTTGTACTCATTTCAGCGGCAGTTGAGAAACAGCAGCTAACTTGGCTTGAAAGCCGCGTCTTAAAACATGGGTTTTTGATCAGGTATAAAGGCGATGGAGTCTTAACCTGTTGACCATTCCCCTCCTCAAAACTGCCTTTTTACAACAAACAAATATTGAAATGACTTAGTTTAATCTTTGATTTGTTGGTCTCTTAAGTTCATAGGTAGAGGTTAGAAGATCTAGTTTCAGAGTTTTGATGCATTGTCAGCCTCATCCTTTCTTAAACGTATAAAAAACAAAATAGACGGTGTCGCTAAAGTATACTATACAAGAGGAAAAGACACTACCGACAAAATCTAACCATGGGGGACCCAACTTCACGAAGAAACCAAACAAGAAACCGGCTTCGAGCTCAGCTTCGAAAGAAAAGGGAATCTTTGGCTGATCAGTTTGACTTTAAGAT
Source organism: Crenichthys baileyi (assembly GCA_036173005.1). Lineage (NCBI taxonomy): Eukaryota > Metazoa > Chordata > Actinopteri > Cyprinodontiformes > Goodeidae > Crenichthys > Crenichthys baileyi. Next base: position 40,058 of record JAHHUM010000926.1, read on the forward strand.
TTATATAGCCTTCGTTTTCAAGGAAAAGGTTTGTCAACACAACAGCTTTGGTCCACTAGGTTTATACTGGAGATGCACCAGTCATTGGCATACCAGAGATATGAATTTGCCAATTTTCTCTTGATTTGTTTTGTTAAAACTCTGATGGAAATGTATGAGATTTTGGTGTTTTCGTGGTCTAGATATATGTGGAAGAATATTTGTATTTCCAGACTGTATTAGTTATTTCTTCTGTTAAATGTTCTTTCTTCTGTCCTTCCTTTCTTGTCATTGCTTCCTTTATTCCTTTTGTTGTGTTTTTCTTTCATCCTAAGTGTCCTTCCTTCCTTCTTTCCTTCCTTCCTTCCTTGTGTTCTTCTTTTTTCAATTTTTTTATTCTTCCTTCTGTCCTTCCTCCAGTGCTGGCTGGGGCAATTATAACGCTGACAAAGACGTTTTCTCTTTAAAAAGTCATTAGAGATTTCTTTGAGACATTTTTTTAACCTCATTCTTAATATATCTTTTTGCATTTTTATTTTACTTGACATTTCAGCTCTTTTCAGTTTTTTTATAGAAATGGAATTTTGACTTTTTTTCTAGTAATTTTCGCTAATTTGGCAAATGATGACAAAAAATACTTCTGTCTCATATTTTCCTACAAGTTACCCTAATACCCCATCTTAGAATTGGCGGCTCAGACTAAGTAAAAGTGAGAAATCTGTATCGACCCGTAAAAGCCTGATTGGTGCATCTCTAAAAGATCTTCTTTTAAGACCTGTTATTCCCACGCCAAAACAGAACAAAAAGTTGCTTGCTTTATTTTTACAGAAGAAGAAGTCTGCACTTTTTGAGGTAGCTGAAGTGGTGCCAGTGATGACCAACAACTACGAAGAAAACATCCTACGAGGTGTGCGCGATTCAAGCTATTCTCTGGAGAGTTCGATAGAGCTCCTTCAAAAAGATGTTGTGCAACTACACGCCCCCAGATACCAGTCGATGCGAAGGGTAAATACTCAACAAAGTACCCGATCAGGGGTAAAAAGAAAAAGTCTTTAGTTACTATAACTGTTTCTTTTTGTTTCTTTAGGATGTGATAGGCTGCACACAGGAAATGGATTTTATCCTTTGGCCACGCAATGATATTGAGAAGATTGTCTGTTTGCTGTTCTCTAGATGGAAAGGGGCCGATGATGAGCCCTTCAGGCCTGTGCAGGTCAGACCTTTGCTCATACCATAAAACTTAGTTGTATTTATTAGATACTGATATTTACTCCATGTGTTATGTATGAGATTTGGTGTAAATATCTGGCTTGATGAACAGTCAGGCATAAATCATGTGAAATCATATCACGCAAAACAACCCAGAATAATTCCTACAACAGTTTAGAGTTCTCTTCAAATGCAAATGTTTAATGAATACATTAGTTTAAATGAAAATACACTTAATCATTAGTAGTTTTTATTTCCAGGGGTGGATTTATGATACCACAAAATTGCTTTGCAAAATCAAGAATTTAGTCCACAAGTTTGAATTAATTGTAGATTTTCTCCACTCCACAAACCTATACATACAGGCTAAAATGCATACATACGTGTGCACTAATATTTTGATAGTGTCCCCTACAAGTTGCAATGAAACCACACACTTTTTGTAACCAGCAAGCTTTTGGCACAATTCTGGCTGGATTCTTGGTGCAGTTGGTAAGGTTTGTGTGCTACAAGGTGGATTATGGAAGTCACAGAAGCTTGATGTTGCTTAATAAAATATTCTTAGAATGGAAATCCTGTTCCAAACATTCTTGTTGTCATTGTGGCCAAACAGTTCAATCTCTGACCATAGACCGTTCCTACAGAAAACATTTGGCTTGTCCATTTGTGTACCTGCAATTTTTTTCTCTTCGGAGCTTGATGGTTTCCATTTTGAGGGCGGTGTGTCTTTGTTGGTATGCTGAACTGTCTTCACTGTGGACACACTGGTCTTCCAGCAGGTTTCAGTTCATAGTAGGCTTTAACCTTGGTCCTTTCTGGTCTGTTCTGGACATCCTAACAAATTTATTTTCATCTGAGGGTCACAGTTTAGGTCACGTGGTTGGAACTAGGAAGTAATTGGACTTTTCAGCAGGACAAAAGCCAAACACACATCAAAACTGAATTTGGAAAGGACAAGCCAGCTTCTAGAATGGCCTACCAAAGCCTCGACCTCTGCTCTAATGAACATTTGTTCAACATACCTTGCTGTCGTTCCAGGATGTATAATAAACTCTTCTAATTCTTCCAAATAAAATAGTCAACTATCCATCTAGAATTAAGCAGACGTTTTTGAATGATACAAAAGGCATGAGGTTAAATGGCAGCTTACTACATGACATTAAACCAAACTTATGTCTTTGGGTCTTTAATTTTGACCCTGTGTGGATTTAAGTAAGAATTTCACCTCATTTGTAATTTTAAAACTCACTAAAGCTGCATGTTGTATCATTTCACCCCGGAACATGGTTCAAATGCATCAATATAAGCCCAAAATTAATACATTTATGCCCATAAAGAGTGTACGTAATGTTTTGATTGGAACTATAATTCATTATCCAAGAGTTGGACTATAGAGTCTTTGTTTTTTTTCTCGCAGGCCAAATTTGAATTTCATCATGGAGACTACGAGAAGCAATGCTTGCATGCTTTGGGTCGTAAAGACAAAGCTGGAATGGTCATGAACAACCCAACTCAGTCAGTGTTTCTCTTCATGGACAGACAACACCTGCAGGTACGTCTGTTTAGACATGAAGAAATAACCGCTCTAACAACAGTTTAAAAAGTCAGTCTTCTATAATGCAGCTATTTACTTTTTGGTTATTTCAGACTCCTAAAACCAAGGCCACGGTTTTCAAGTTGTGCAGCCTGTGCCTGTACTTGCCCCAGGACCAGCTGACCTGCTGGGGCGTGGGAGACATCGAGGATCACCTCCGCCCGTACATGCCTGATTAAGGCTTCTTACTCCACCCAGCCACACAGAGACCAGCCTTTTCCCCCTCCTTCCTTCCCTAAGCCTTCAGAAGCAAATTGATACACTCACCTCCTCCCTGTCCCTTTAAAAGATTTGAAGTTATGCTTGGATCTCCTTTTTTGTTCCCCACTCATTCTCCCTCTGACCTGAAGCCTATTTGCTTCCCATCCTTTTTTTTTCCCCATCCTCCAAATGTTTGTCCCAATATTTTCTGCCATTTTTGGATTGGCTCTGACATTTTCTAATTTATTTTTTTTTTACTTCATTCCCTTTTCCTTGCTCACTCTTTTTTTATTTTTTTTTATTTGAACCTGCACGGACATTGATTTTTGAGTGGTTGTTCGTTCTCTTGGAGGCACACAGTCAACAGCATTGGTCACTGAATGAACTCTTTATGTTGCATCTAAACCGGAACAAACAATACACAAGTCTTCATGGTGGTTACAATGGACATGCCTTATATCCTTGTTGTGATAAGGAAGGATTGTTAAAGCTTGTTTTGTAATGTTACTAGGGCTTCTAAAACAAGTTTAGACAATTTTTTTTGCCCAGGATAGGCATGGGCAGGTTTTAAAACACCTGTATAGGCAAAGATAACAAGAGGAACTGTGTTTGTCAAATCATATGGTGTAGGTATTGCTTCTTATGAACTGCCTTAGTTTTTTTTTTTTTTTTTTGCGGGACTTAAACATGTTTTTGTGTCATTTGCTTCTCTCAGAAACATACTAAACAGGCCTTTGATTTAAATCTTGAGCATCTCAAAAGGCATTCAGACATGTTGGTATGATAAAGTTGATTCAGTTCAATCTGTTCGTGCACTATTTCATTTAAGCTACTGAAATCTGATGTTTTGTGCTTAGTTTTTTCGAGGGACGTGGGTTGGAGAACTGCAATGGTGACAGATTTAATATTAATATACTTAACAAAATTCTTGCGTAAAGCTAACTGGTTTCTGTTTAATTTGACCTATTAAAGTAAAGAAAATCTGCTGCCAAGCTTGTTTAAATAAAAATTCAGTTTTGCTTTTCAAGGACTATGAAGTACAGTAGTACGTAAAGTTTTGCTCCTTGCTGATTCAATGTGTTTTAGCTGAAAAAAGGGTATAAGGCATGTAATTTCTGGGTTTTGATTTTTCTGTTCTCTAATCGTTACTGCTGAGCATATCTCAATACAGTGCAAAGTCTGAAACACCAACTCTTTGTCCATCTGGCTTTATTGCGCGTACAAGAAACATCCACTGGTTAATATTCCTGATGACGCCAACACAAATAACTTATGAAAAACATAACTTTGTTCTGCAAACTTCTTCACATGCAGAAAGTAGTGTGAATATTCATTCAGAATCCAAAGTTTTAGCAGTAAATGATACAATTTTGGTTAGAAGAAACAGTTCAGCTGCTGCCGAGGTGTTTTGTATGTCTTCCTTGTGCAATAAGTTTCCCTGTGGCTTTGCTGGTGAGATCTACTGTGGCAAATGCCAGCGTTCTTCCCTGCTTCAGGACTTGTGCAGTGATGAGGACATCTTCCCCCATCTTGGCAGCGTTCATGTACCTGGAACATAGTTTCCCCACCCACATTAGTTGTTTATAAACTTAATTTTCAATCTGACACCAAGAATCTAATGATGTTGAAGTGGGGTTAGGTAAAAAGGTAGTCAACACAATCTTATGAAACACATTCTATGGAGATCCGTTGACTGAATTATACATCTTTAGAGGTGTTTACATAAGTGAACACTTAGGCCAACAAACCTGAAAATTCATAGTTAATCAGCTAGAGAGGTTTTGACTATTTACAGTGCTTCCAAAAAGTGTTCACACCCTTGAACCCTTTTAAGTTAGACACACCACCTTTTGCTTCAACTGTATCTGCAAGTTGTTTGGTGTACATCTCTAGCAGCTTTCCAAAAATAAGATCAGCTTATTTAGGCATCCCCACAGCATGATGCTGCCACCATCATGCTTCAGTGACTACTGCAGGGGCGGACTGGGGGAAAAAGTTGCCAGGGGGTTCCAGACTGACATGTCCACTTTCAACTGCTGGGCTGAAATTTTAATGACAAAAATAGGCCTATAAATATATACACACACATAGTTACAGTGCATGTGGCATTTTTTATTCTCAGATGGCCAATATAATTTACAGCAATAATATATGTACATATTTAGTTTATAAGGTAAACTGTAGAAAAGCCACACAATTTCTTGCCTTTCAACAAAATAACTTCCAAACTTAACTTGAAGCTGACATAATGGAGGGGAAGAAAAATTGTTCACTCCATGAGTAACTTCTGCAGCAACTGGCTCTTTTCTACTACACCATCTGTTATCACTGTCCAGCATGTTCAGTACATCTGGCTTTCAGAGGTGGAAAGAGAACAATAATAATGTACTCAAGTAAAAGTAAAGTCCGACTGATGTGCCTCCATGTTGGGATCTGATTGCTAACCCAGCCATGGATCACTGCCGTGGTTCTTTTTTAAATTTAATGTAATTTTTATTTTTACTCCATAACCAATAGGATTTCAAACAGAGTAAAATACTTCAATCAAAACACAGCTTTTGTAAACTACTAAGAAAAGTGCAAATTCCAGACAAATTGTACTTAATTACAGTAACGCAACTAAATGTATTTTGTTATTTTACACTCCTGCTGGCTTTAGTACATTTTTAGCACAAGTCAGAAATGTGTTGCTTCACTTTCTTGGACGGCTTTCTTTTACTATCTGAACCAGCGCCATCTTTACATTTCATAGTTTGCTTCATGGCTAATGCGGACCTATTTAATGTGGCTTATAGCGTCCATAATTGACAGGTAAGGCTCCGCGGAGGAATGACATGACGAGCTAGAGCCACATCACTGCGCATAGTCACTACTGTGTGTGTTCAGGGTGATGTGCAGCATTTTGACCAACTTTGAGCTTTTCTTTTTTTTTTAAGGGTAATAAAATAAAAGGGGCTGAATACATTTATCACTACCTTCCACTTCATCATGCGCAGGTTTGTGAAGGCCTAACGCTTGCGAGGCACCGTCTTGTTACAGGATTGGAGCATTTCTAAACTCACGTTATATTCATGTCCACGCTGACCCCCGGGGCTCCTCTATCGCTGTACATAATGGCCATGGTAGAGATGACGTCCACCAGAGTAGCTGTCAGCCCGCCGTGCATCGTCCCTCCCCGGTTAGTGTGCTCCTCTTCCACCCGCATCTCACACACCACCTTCCCGGGGCTCGCAGACACAACATCCACCTGCGGACAACATCCAGCGATGCGTTTAAGAACCTTTAGAGCTCAGTTTGGAAATATCTCTTCACATTTACCTTTCTCAAGACTCTGTCGAAGCCCGGGTTGTCGACCATGGCTCTCATTATGTGTTTCATTGAATTTAAAGTCAGCGAGCCCATGTTTGACGGTTAGAAATGAGGCCAATGTCAAAGTTATGTTTATGTCAACCAGGAAGTTGCTGCGTTACACGATTCGTCCGGGCGGAACTTCAACAGGCTAACTAAAGTGTGCCAAAAGAAGCGCAGAACCGTAAAACACCAATGACTACTCGCGTTATCAAATGTAATTTATTGTATGTTTAATGTTTATTTTATTAGGTATTTTATTAAATTAAATGTGTCAAATCTAATTTCCCGATCTTTCGACCTAATACACTGTGATGTATGGCCCCTTTTGACTCCATGGTGCATTCAAGTCAAGTCTCACACCTAATAGTAATCCGAAGTGATTATTTTATTTTACATGACGGGTTTGACCATTTTCGAGTGCTTTTACTGGTGTATTTGGTGGTTTTTTATTAAAAGGGAAAAATGTGCCCAAATCTCCAAACTGTTTAAATTGGGTTAAACCCACAATCAAATTTAAAGGTTCCCCCTTTTGCACAATACAGTGCTTTTGAAAAGGTTTTTACCTCTAAAAGTTTTTTTCCGTCCTTTTTTATGATTAACTTAAAAAAATAAATAAATACAGAGGCATTTAGTTTTTCACACAGGCATTCTTGCATGAATGCCACCTTGTGCAAACTCCTTCGCCTGAGAATACGAGAAAATATTTGATTGTTTAACTTAAAACAAAAATGTTGTGTTTTTTCATAGGTTTCATTAACCAAAGTGGTATTTTGAAGAATCTGTAGAATAATTTATTGTAGGTTTGACCTACATTTTTTGTTTGGTTTACATGCTTGATGAAAACAAAAATAGTTGCTTTTGTGTGTGTGTGTTTTCATTGAAATAATGAATATTTCATGTTGCAGTTTGAACTGTTGATAATCAAATTAGTTAAATTAGGCATTTTAAATGGGGCTTTTTAAAAGTTAGCCTATCCGGAAACCTGAATCAGATTCCAACTTAAAGATCTTTTAGTCATTTTTGGTGAAAGGGGGGGGGGGGGGCCCACTCCATTTAAAATGACTTGAACTTGTTTCAGGGGGGGAAACAAATTTGACTTTTTTAAAAGCACTTGCATTGCCTCCAGACACAATCTTACCCAGGGGGTAGAGGCATAATTCTTACATCAGCCCCCCCTTTACGGGTTTAAATGGGAGTTGATCAAATTTTGTTTTTTTTGGGAAAAAGGAAACCCTTTTAATCTAGTTTACGGGTTGAAGGGGGGAATGCAACACATTTAAAAGGGCGCAACGACCGCAGGGCGGAACTGACACAACACCGGAAGTCTTTCACTGTTGCACATACCCGGGTTAATTAGCAAAGAAAGAGTGAAAATAGAGTAAACATGCACTGAACTTCCATTCGTGTGTACAATTTCGCTTGTAAAAGTAGTCCCTACGACAAAAAATGGCTTCTACGTCAAACTCTGACACACCGTCTGTCTCCGACGTGGAAAAAAGGAGTGGACTTTGCGAGGAGTTTGCTGGGATAACGGGAACTGACAGCGCCGTGGCTCAATGTTACCTGGCTGAAAATGACTGGAAGATGGAGGTACAGTAATACTAATGTGGCCAGAGAAAACTCTGCTCTAGGCACGCAGCTGCTGCCCATTTTATTGATTTGGTCACGGTTTATGTGTGGAGAAAATATAGTTATCTCCTTTAGATACAGCTGGACGTATGCAATTGACTCTTAAACATATAAATAAACTTAATTTTTTTTACAGCGAGCTTTAAACTCATTCTTTGAGGCAGACATGGAGAGAGTATTTGAGGAAGACTTTGAGGAAAGTGACAGCAGCCCTCAAAAAAAGAGGCAAAAGGTCGAGAAAGATCCTCCAAAGGAGTGGTGAGTCAACTTTTAAATGTACAAGTTAATATAACAAAGTAATTCAGGTGGTTTTTTTTAGTTAAGTACAGTGATTACAGTCTATGAAAACATTTTCAGCATCGACTTGACCGGAGACAGTCCGGCTGCACGAAGACCATCAGATGAAGATGATGGCAAACTGTCGCTGATCTCCTGGAACGTGGATGGACTTGACACAGACAATCTGGCAGAGCGTGCCAGAGGCCTCTGTTCCTATTTAGTCTTGTAAGTAAAACTCCAGCCCTACAGAAACGGGTCACTGATTGGATTCAACTATCATAAGGGTTAGAATTGATTAGAAAACCAGTGCCCTGCCAGACTGTTTGTATCCCTTCAACCTTTTCACATTTTGTCACATGGTTTTATTGGGGTTTTATGTGATAGACCAATATAAAGTAGAGCATAGATGTGAAATGAAAGGGTATGGATGTATGATTTTAAACAGTTTTTAATAAGTACAAATTTAAAACATGGGGCATGCTTCCTAGTTAGCGCCCCAAGTTAATACTTTTAAGCATCCCATTTTGCAGCAATTTATGGCTGCCAGTCTTCTGGTGTAAGTCCCTACCGACTTGCCACATATAGAAACTTAAGTTTTTGCCCATAAAGCATCAAATTATTCATATATGTACAGTGTTTTTACAAAACTAGAGGACACGGTTGAATTAGTGCAAATATGCATGATATCGATATATCTGGGTAAATGTTCATAAGAGTTACAGCCTGGATGAAGAAACTCTCTGTCTCTGTGGCTGGTTTTTGCAAATGCTGCTCTGTAGCGCTGACCTGAAGGTAAAAGTCTAAATGGTTTGTGTCCGGGATGTGTGGGGTCTGCAGAGATGTTCGCCGCCCTTTTTCTGACCCTAAACCTGTCTGTCTGTTCTCTAATCTTTACTGCTGAGCATATCTCAATACAATGCAAAGTCTGAAACACCAACTCTTTGTCCATCTGGCTTTATTGCGCGTACAAGAAACATCCACTGCTCAATATTCCTGACAACACAAATAACTTATGAAAAACATAACTTTGTTCTGCAAACTTCTTCACAAACAGAAAGTAGTGTACATATTCATACCTGTCTCTCCCCACTCCTCTTCTGTCCCCAGGGGTTTTACACACCCTTGGGGAGAGAACACACCTCTAGGGGGGCGGATTTCATGACCACAGACATCAGGGCGACAGGTCTGTAGTCATTTCGCCCTGTGATGGTGCGTTTCTTGGGGAACGGGATGATGGTGGAGCATTTGACGCAGGAGGTAATCTCGCACAGCTCTAGAGACTTGTTGAAGATCTGAGTGAAGATGGGGAGCAGTTAATCAGTGCAGGTTCTCAGGCATGAGGGGATAACATTTTCAGGTCCTGGAGCTTTCCAGGTCTTCTTACAATGAAAGAGCTTATTTATATCTTCAGAGATCTTTGATCCAGGAAGGGGGTGCATGTGGAGTTTTGTGTCAGAGCGAGATGTGGATGAGTTGGTGGGATTCATGAACAGATGCTTATTAAACATTGCATTGTGTATGTTTAGTTGTCTTGCTAGAAAGTGAATCTTGACAAATCTTTTTTGTCTGGAACAAAGTTTTTGTTCCAGGATTACCTTCTATTTAGCTCATTCTTTCCATCAGCTCAGACTAGTTTCCCTGTCAGTGCTGAAGAAAAGCGTACACACAGCATGATGCAGCCACCTCCATGTGTTATGACCGGTGATATGCAGTGTTAGTTTTCTACCGCACCGCTTAATTTTGGTCTCATCTGACCGGAGCGGCTTCTTTTAGGTTATTGCTGTGTCCCTACATGGTTTGTGGTAAAACTGTCACTGCCTTCTTTCCAAAATGGCTTTCTTCTTGCCACTTCTCTATAAAGTCCAGATTTGCAGAGTGCATAACTAATAGTTTCTCCATCTAAAGATTCTTCTAGTTGTGTTGTAGATATGTGGATCTCCACCAGATTTAGGTGACTTCTGAAGGAAATACAAATGCATGACACACATTTCAGCTTATTTGACTTTTTCTTCCATTTCACGACAAAACATGCTAGTTTGTGTTGGGTTATTATATAAAATACATTGCAACTTGTGGCTGTAATGTGACAAAATGTGAAAAACTTTATTGGGTATGAATACTTTCATTTGGCAATAAGCAGGAAAACATTTACAAATGCAAGGAGAATCTTCTTTTTAGGCTCAGCTTTTGTTTTACACCGAAATTGACTGCAAAGTCCAGACTAGGTAAGCAAACATGAGGTTGTTTGGAGGAGGAGGAGCAGCTTTGGGGAGAGGTAAATATTTTTCCCGGACCCTACGATACGTTCCTTAACTGTAATGCACTCCGTAAACACAGAAAAGTATGATAACTTTCCTGTTTGTGTCTTATATTTGCCTTTCTTACACGTTGTAATTGTAATCCTTCTCCTTGCATAGATACACCCCTGATGTGGTATTCCTGCAGGAACTCATTCCACCTTATGTTCAATACTTGAGGAAACGGGCTGTCAGCTACCTCATCATTGAAGGTAGAGTGTGGCTCAAAGGGGCTTCTTTTTCTGAGTAAATTCATGTTACAGTAAAAAAAAAACTCTGTAGCTGGTTTGCTTATGTTCTCACCTCATTTCTTCACTTGCTAAAAACTAAATCCATTATTGATATATTAGTAATCTATGATGTGTGTTGTGTATGTTGCACACACATGCTCTCTACTAAATATGTCAATCTTGAGTTAAAAGCACTCCCAGTAAATGAGAGATAAATGTGTAGTTTCCAAACATCTTAGCTAATTGAGAAGAGTGTAAAAACCCGATAAACAAATCAACTGTTGCCAAAGACGCAAGGTTTAAAAATATTCAGTGTGTTGTTTTCTAAGTAAAACGGTTAAGGATTCTTTGAAATGCTTAAAATTGGCTCCTATTTTACTCCTGTTCTTGGCTCCTTGATGAGAGTTCCTCCATTTTTCTCCAAACTGAGTTTGTACTGACTGCCGATCTCTGCAGGAAGAATGTAGATTTACTCCCACATTGTCCATACAGTCCCAGTTATACAAACAAAATAAAAAACTAAATGAATAAATAAGGTATACTTTAAAACTCTCCCTCTTCTGCACCCTGTTCGAAGGTGGTGAAGATGCTTACTTCACAGGGATGATGCTAAAGAAATCTCGAGTTAAGTTCTTGGAGAGTGAGATAGTAACCTATCCTACCACTCAGATGATGAGGAATCTACTTGTAGCTCAGGTATTTGCACCTTTACTTCAATTATTTCCCTCTCACAAGAACCCCACCTAAATGTGACATACAGTGCCTTGCAATAGTATTCACACCCCTTGAGCTTTTGCATATTTTGTCATATTACACTAACACATTTATGTGATAGACCGACACAATGTGGTGCATAATTGTAAAATTGAACCGCCACCTTAACGTGGTGGAGGGGTTTGAGTGCTTGAATGATCCTAGAGGCTATGTTGTCTGGGGCAACATGGCAGACATGCTCTAGGTGACAGGTCAGAAAAAGAGCGGTTGAAGACACCCTCATGAGGACTACACAAACGAGGCACGTGACGTCGCCCGGTATGGCGGAGCCGGGGTCCCACCGTGGAGCCAGGCCTGGGGTCAGGACCCGTCGGAGAGCACCTGGTGGCTGGGTTGATCCTCGCGGGACCCAGCCGGGCCAAGGCCATCCCCCAGTGGGCCCACCACCTGCAGGGGGAACCATGAGGGACTGGTGCAAAGAGGATTGGGCGGCGGACGAAGGTGGAGACCTTGGTGGCCCGATCCCCGGATGCTTAGGCCGGCTCTTTGGGCCTGGAATGTCACCTCGCTGGGGGGAAGGAGTCTGACCTTGTGCGGGAGGTCGAGAGAGTTCCTGCCTCAAGTGGAGGAGTTCAAGTATCTCGGGGTCTTGTTCACGAGTGAGGGAAGAATGGAGCGGGAGATCGACAGACGGATCGGTGCAGCTGCCGCAGTAATGGGGGCGCTGTGCCGGTCCGTTGTGGTGAAGAGAGAGCTGAGCTGAAAAGCGAAGCTCTCGGTTAACTGGTCTACGTTCCTACCCTCACCTATGGCCATGAACTTTGGGTCATGACCGAAAGAACGAGATCCCGGATACAAGCGGCTGAAATGAGCTTCCTCCGTAGGGTGGCCGGGCCCTCTCTTAGAGATAGGGTGAGGAGGTCGGCCATCCGGGAGGGGCTCGGAGTAGAGCCGCTGCTCCTCCACATCGAGAGGAGCCAGTTGAGGTGGCTCGGGCATCTATACCGGATGCCTCCTGGACGCCTTCCTCGGGAGGTGTTCCAGGCACGTCCCACCGGGAGGAGGCCCAGGGGACGGCCCAGGACACGCTGGAGGGACTATGTCTCTCGGCTGGCCTGGGAACGCCTTGGGCTCCCCCCGGAGGAGCTGGAGGTGGTGTCTGGGGAGAGGGACGTCTGGGCGTCTCTGCTGAGTCTGCTGCCCCTGCAACCCGGTTCCGGATAAGCGGAAGACGACGAGTACCTTTGCGCATCTGGAGACAGGCGGCTGTTTTCTTCCTGTATTGCTGTGTATTTATTAGCATCTATTTTCCCATCAACTATGACAAGCTTCTCTGTCCATGTTGAAGAGGATCCCCAGAACATGATGCTTCCATGTTTCACCACACATATGCTGTCCTCTGCACTATATAGTGTTATTTTTTTTCCTCTAAAAGTAGCGTTTCAGATGGACAAAAAAAGCTTATAATTTTGGTCTAAGGTGAAAAGAGCTCCTTCTTCCACGTTTCCAAAGCAAACGTGGATTTTTTCTGTTTCCACATGGTTTGTTTCTGTCTAGATTGTTCGTTTTTCTTGTCATTTTTCTCAAAGGCACGATACAGTGGGGTTCACGGTTGATAGTTCAATTATTTTAGGGAATCTCATTAAAAAAGGAGCTAAATACAAACACTCACTGCGGTTTTCAGATTTGTATTTGCAATTTATTCTAAAAACCATATATTCATTAACTTATATATTACAATAAAGCCCTGCTTTGTGTTGGGACATCAAAATTCCAATTAAATACATTGAGGTTTGGGATTCTAACATGACAATAAGTGAAACAGTTGAAGGGGAATGAATACTTTAGTAAGGCACTCTAAATGCTGCATGTCTGAAATCAGGTGACGTTCAAAGGTCAGAGGTTGTGCCTGATGACTTCCCACCTTGAAAGCTGCAAAGGCCACGCCCAGGAGCGGATGAAACAGCTGCAGACGGTGATGCAGAGGATGAAGGATGCTCATGATGAAGTCACCGTCCTGTTTGGAGGGGACACAAATCTGAGAGACACGGAGGTCAGTGTTTCCTCACTGCACTGAGTCGGTTTCTGTTTGAAAGTACACTATAAATTCCTCTTTGTTTGATTTGTCAGGTAGCCAAAGTAGGCCTACCTTCTAGCGTCTGTGACGTGTGGGAGCGACTGGGCAAGCAGGAGCACTGCCGCTACACATGGGACACCAAAGCCAACAACAACAAGACCGTTCCCTTCGTCAGCCGCTGCCGCTTCGACCGCATCTACCTCCGGCCAGCTTCCAAGGAAGGAGTGCCACGTCTGGCCCCGGACCACATGGCCCTAATCGGACTGGAGAAGCTGGACTGTGGTCGTTACACGAGTGATCACTGGGGAATTTACTGTAGCTTCACTGCAGGGTAGAAACACTGAAACAGATGGAAGCATTTTGGTTAAAGCTGCTGTTTCACATCCGCTACGATGATCTTTTTATTTTCACTATTTCATCACACTTGCTAAAAGATGTTCTGACATTGGTTTGCTTGTTTATGTTAGGTCTTGATTTTATTAGTTGTGTCTCTTAAATGTTTATTATTAAAATAAGCTAATAAAAGAATTTGCTTGCCTTCCCCCCATTAAAATTGATGACAGAAACAGCCACTATGAGGCGCGACAGCAACCTGAATCTTTTCACGTTCTTCTAATGATGAAGATGACTGCAAACAAATTCTACTTTGTACAGGAAGAAAAGGGTTAAAAACATTGCATTTTCAGGCATATGCAGTGTTTGCATGTTACCACTAGAGGGCAGTGTTAAATATCATGCTTTTTTAAATCATTGCTAAAGTCCTGGACAATTTTCAACACAGGCGGATCGAGCTTGGATAGAAAATCTAGATATAAATACTGAACACCCGAGCTTTAAGGTCTTAATATGGGAAAGAAAACATCATCTGCCCAGAAGGGAGGAGATGTTTAAACTAAGCACAACAGAGTTTTGTAACATAGATAACCTGGCTAAATACCAAATGCTGTTTTTTTTAAATTTGGATTATTTTATATAAGAAAAAAGAACTACCCAAACTAATCTGAGACTAAGTGGAAAAACAATCACCACCATTGTTAGTCTGGAAGCGGATACAAAGACATTTCTAAGGCTTTGGGAGTTCGATTTAGGTCCTACAGAGTCCTGTCATTGACCTAATTATGTGATTCAGGTGTGTTGACCCAGAGATACATGTAAAAAAGATACAGGACACTGGCCCTCGAGGACTGGAGTTTGACACCTGTGGTCTATACCCTCTTATCCTTGCCCAGCAAGGGATTGGTGTCCATCTCCAGGGGTCGTTGGGAGAGAGGCGGGATGCACTAGTTACAGGTCCCGAGTCCGTCGCAGGGAAACACAAAGACTCCGTTGGATGATTCGCTATTAGTGATGGAACTTCCTAAAGGATAATGTCCCACCATTAGTTCTTGACCTTAACCTCAAACAATTGGGTTATGCTGCATCGCAATGATCTGAACCACACCAACAAGTCAAGTTTATTTATGTAGCGCTTTTCAGGAACAAGGCACTCAAAGCGCTGTACACGAGGAAAAACATTACAATGATACAGAAAATCAAACACAGAAAAACAAATCAAATGACAATAATAATCGTTGGGAGTTTACTGGTAAGAGCTGGTTCTAATCCAATCTTTCAAATAGAGGTAATTAGCTCATTAAATTATTATTAAGTCATTACCTGTGTGGTAAGGAGTTCATCCTGTGCTAGAAGAAAAATTTAAAAAATGATATTAATCCTTGAGGTCGCTGGTATGAGGCAGTTGTGGTCCCATCATTCAAATAAGCTGGGTCGCTGGTATAAAACAGTTTTAGTCCAAAGTTTTTAAATACTAATAATGTTTGGCTTTCACTGTTATGATATAGTTGTAATACAATCCTTCTAAGAAATCTAAAAATCTCTGGTCATTGGTGTAAAAACAGCTTTAGTCCAAATTTTCAAATACTAATAATAGTTGGCTTTCTCTGGTAATCCTTCTGAGAAATCTGAAAATCTATGAAAAGTAATGAAATCACACATTTAGGTAGATGAGAAAAGAGAAAAAATATTTCACACTTTATCCTTAGCAGGATACAGTTTGAGATTGCAAAAAAAACCTCAGCACAAAGAAGCAACATATATACGAAACAACGTCATAGAGGGGATCCGGTGAAGGCGGTGTGAAAGGGGTGCATATGTTTATCTTGAGCATGTGTGTGCGTGCATGTGAGTGTGTGCAAAGTAAGTCCGTGAAGCACAGTCACAGAGGCCATTGTCCTTAATGATACGATGGGGTGTTCATCAACCAGCCACAGAGTTCTGAGCAGGTCCACAGATGTCCTCAGGGAAGAGAGGGGCCAGAGGGAGCAGGGCGTCATGTTTACATAACTTCCAGGAGAAGTTGAAGATAGCCATCCATCAAGGCCGTGCAGGGGAGCCTGATTCAGAAAAACAATTATTTGGGTTAGGGTGACTCTTAAAGAGTCTCGCTGGTGCTTCTCAATGGTGAATCCAAATTCCAGGTCTTTTCCGCCAGATCCAAGCGAACAACTTTCTCCAAGATTTATCCCATTTCACCCCTGAGTCCAGGAACCGCAACCTGTGTAAGGATCACATCCAGTCTGCGATTCAGTTCACGTAACATCTCAGTCTGCAGATCCCATCATACATGCCAGGCAGCCTTACAATGGCCAGAACAGCTGCCGACGTTTTTCGAATTTCTCGATATGCCAGGTAACCGCCAACTCCAAAAAGCAGAAATCCAATCCAATCAAACATCCAATTGTGTACACATCTTCGACATCCTGGACTGACAATATTGACACACACACAATCCTCCACTTCTGCCAGGAGTCCATCGTGTATCCGGAGAAAAATGTCCCATCTGGACAAGAGGGTTCCCCTTCACCCTGTTTTCACGTCGAGAAAATTTGATCAATTGCATTCAGAGACCAGCTGACCAAATCCATAACTCATAATTTTGGAAAATATGCAAAAAGAGGCTCCAAAAATAAAAAGTCCACCTCTGAAAGGCTCAAAACAAAAAAATGAAGGTTTTGGAGTGGTCTAGTCAAAGGTCGATTTAAATGTATGCAGTGACCTTAAAAGTCTGTTGATGCTGAAAAACCCTTCAATGTGGCTGAATTAAAACTATTCTGCATAGAATAGACCAAAAACCCGCCTCAGCTGCTACCGTGAGTGGAACAACCAGTGATTAGATTTTTCACATACAGCCAGGTTGATTCGGATCACTTTGACCCTTAATACTTTATGATCTGAAACATGAAGGTGTCACAAAAACAGCTGCAACAGAAAACATCTGTGAGGAGCAAATATTTTTTCACACTGTACATTTCAAGACCTCCTAGACCTAGACTAGATCTGGTACAGACTACCAGATCTAGTCTACTTCTTGGTAGTCTTTACCAGGTTTTATGACATCCTCTCCACCCAGTCTGAGAGCCTGTATTAATGTTGACTGTGTGCAGATCATGCTCTGCTGCAACAGAGTGAAGTAGGGAAGTAGGGACAGTAGGGGAGGACACATACAGAAGTAAGTCCTCCCTGGGAGCATTGTCCTCTTATTTGTCTTCCTGGTTTCCTTGCAAGGATCGTAGGAAATAATCCCTTAATCTGTGCACACTAAATCACAAGTACCTGCTTTAGTTGTGGCATATTTTGGATGTATTTTGCTACTTTTGTATTTTAAAACAGGCAAGTGGGAACAATTGATGGTTTTCTGTTCATTTGAGTATTTCCCTACATATATTAAGCATGTTTTATATGAAAACCCCTGTAGCTAGCAGAAGAACAGCAGGATTTTCAATGATTAAGGTTAAAAAAGCGTTGTGTTGTAAAAAGGGTTTAAAGCCTTTAACTCAGGAACAACTCACAGAAGATATAGCAGCTGTCTGAGCGAAAGACACCAGTCATGTGATGTATCCCTCTGCCTGGAGCTGCATCTTTCAGCCAGAGGCCTGTCTTCCTCCTCCACAAATCCACAAACCTGCACACCATAAGTTTTTTGCCTGGAAGGCTGCATAGATGTGCTCCACTATTATCTCACTTTCTCCCCTCAGCCTCTTTTATCATTTCACTCCTTGTCCCGTCCAGAACCATCAGTTTCACACATATATTTTAGGAGCAGAGCCCTCAGTGATGGCTGCATCTCCTCACTGGAGCTCCGTCACAATGAATATACTTGTCTGGACGTCTCCATGTGCTGACGGGGAGCCTCTGGGACAAGCTTGATGATGATGATGGATCTGACTCAGATCTGACCCCAGTCCAGAGAAGATCAGCAGATCATGTGAAGAGTCTGTGCTGCAGCTATCTGCAACAATGCTTTGTTTCTGTGTCAACTGAAAATGTTTACAAGCATACACTGATTGACCCCGACTGGGATTTCTCCGGAAAATCTGGGATCTGAGGCACATATCACTGCCTAGACCAATATTTCACACGACACAATCATCTCCCTCTCTACATCCAGTCTACAGCTCCCAAACTGCACCCATTAGTGTTTCACTGCAAAACCACTTTAATATATAAAAACAAAACTTCAATAAAAGGAAAAATATTCCAGAAATGAAAAAAAGAAAAGTCAGTTTATAACATACTGCAAAAAATTAAACAAATGTGTATAAAAGTTCAACTGAACACACAATATTCCAATTATTTCTAAACAAAAAACAAATCACTGCAAATAAAAGAAAAATGCTTTTGAAATTATATTATTCAATATAAAAGAAATACAAAATCAAAACCACAAAATATTTTTCAAAAAAAAAAAACTATCACAAAGGAAAATAAAAATCGAGGAAAAAACAGAATTTTAGAAAACATGCGAAGATTCCTAAAATACAACAGCAAAAAAGAGCAAAACCATCCAGAAACACAACCTCAAAAATAACATTGCAGAAGAAAATTTACCATATTTTTCAGGTAATTACAAACAATGCAAGTGAAAATGTTAATTTATTTAGAGTACATAACAATATAGGTTTAAAAAAATCCTAAATCTCAAGACAAATACATCTTTATGTCTAGATTTAAAACAGCTATCATCTAAAATGGCAGCTTGTCATAATTCACTACTATGCATATATCAAGGGCCAAAAGAGCCACAACCTGCCAAAAGAAGTCATTAAATAAATATTAGTATAAATAAATACACGTTTCCGATTGTTAACATGTGCTACTTTATTAAATACATACAAATAAATAAATATAAATTGTTAAAGAATTTATTAATTATGTGGAAAAAGAAATGTAATTTTTTTCCATTCTCTGAAATACTCATTGCTAGAATGACCCCTTAACTAATTTTAACTGTGGTATGTTAAACAGCTCCTAACATCTGATTGGTTGATCTGCACAACTTTAGACCAATCATCTTTAATCAGAGCAATTATGAATTCATCAGGCATATCTATTAAAATAACTGAGGCTCTAGTGAAAGCTGATTGGTTTGTAGGTGACTGGTTAACAGAGTGACAATTATATAGTTAAATAAATACTGTTATTATATTGCCTTTAACATATTATTAAATGGAATTTACGTTAAACAATAGTAAAATGATAAAAACAATTAAATTCTAAAATAATTATATATGCCTTTTATTATCAAGCCAAATTTACATGTCTGTAATTAAATTATATTATGCAAAATTATAATACAAATATAGTATAAATTCAGTTAATACAATAAAATTTCTTATAAGTATTACTTACATATTAATAATTTTTATTTATTTTAAAATGCATCAATTTCCCATTTTAATTTAGTTAGGACAAACAACAATTGTTGATACGTTTGAGTGATTTATTGGATTATGAGTATGTTGAATTGCACGTAAATTTAAGATAAGGCAACTTTTTAAACTTTAGATCTGCTAAAATCTTGGCCTCAATCCTACATGTAATAAAAAGAGAAAAGCAAAAATAAAAACACATGTAACAAAGTCTGTCAAGTTTTATTTTCTCTTTCATAAATAACACTGAACAAGCTTTGTACAGTGATAAATAATATTTATACACTGTAAAACTCTCTGTATTAAAAATACAGCATATGTATAATGCACTTGAAACAAATGGGGAAGTATTGCATTTCATAGCACCAAACCAGACCCTCGTCTTGTTCTTTTGAACACCCAGCTGCTCTGTAGAACAGCTCAGGTGTGCAGAGTCAGGTCCTCTGTGGTTCTCTATGAAACATACTTCCCTCAGGAATCAGTTGTTGCATAACTAGATCTAAGTTAAGTAGAGCCCAGCTAGGAAAAAGAAAACCTTTTTCCCAAAAACAGTTTCCCACAATCTTAAATGTTTTAAAGTCCCAGCTGAGAGACCGCGTACGATAACCTTCCATCTCTCGTTTCTTGAATCACATTAGCGTTGTGGGAGAACATGTTTTCGCCATGCTTTTCTAACAGAACGGTGTAAAAATTATCCTCCTCTGTCCCCTAGGTGTTCCAGGCTGAGATTGAAGATGTTCATGCAACAGCGGTGAGAAGTTAATCATCTTTAGGTGATCGATATTTTTAGGGACTGTCCAAACAAAGTGCTACAAACTCTCACTTTTTGTTCAGGCTCTCAACAGAACAACAGAGGCAGCAGGAGGTAAAAGGCAGGCCGAACACAAACATGTCAAACACAGATCAACCAACAACTCAGAGGCAACATTTTTAAACATCTTCAACAGCAGGACTGAACAGCTCCAGATTCCAGACCCTTGGCTCGACGTATTACAGACACATGTTTTTATTCCTTTTGGGTTTTTCTTTTTTACTGTCAAATATTATTGCTAAATTCAGGATGGGGCGGTTAAAGAAATTGAAAAATAACAGCTTATCAGAGGACCGACCGGACGGAATGTTGTTGGACAAACATC
This sequence comes from Crenichthys baileyi, assembly GCA_036173005.1. Lineage (NCBI taxonomy): Eukaryota > Metazoa > Chordata > Actinopteri > Cyprinodontiformes > Goodeidae > Crenichthys > Crenichthys baileyi. The sequence goes on from JAHHUM010000926.1 coordinate 60,462, forward strand.
AATTCTGGATTTTAGCAGAAAAGTTCATAGAAAAACTAACAAAAATAGAAACGGTGAAGCGAAGAAAATCAAAACAAACAAGATTTGCCAGGAGTACAAAACAGGTTTCCTGGAAAACAAGATGGAAATTTTAGATAGAAGCCCTTATTATTCCTCATCCAGACTTTGTCTGAGGAGCAGCATCTTCAGAAATGTAAAAACAAACCAAAACATTGTTTCACATTCATGTGGTGTCCCCATTGTGTTTGATTGTCAGCTCCTAAGACTTTTGACCAACCAAACCCCTTCCTACCTTTCTGAAAATATTGTTAGTCGGTGCAAAGAAATGTACAGCAATGAGAACCGTATTCATCAATGACAAGGTAGCTAAATAATGTAAGTCATCGTTATTATTCATTTATGCCACAGAAAAATAAGAGACTTTTATTTTAATATTTTAATTCCTTTTTTTTAACTCTAACGTAGATTTCTGTAACTTTGTGCGCACGATAAGTTTGGTTTCAGCACTGAATGTGATATTCACGCCCTTTCATTAATCTTTCATGATCTATTGCACTGATTTGTGAACATCAAACAAAAACTATTTACATTTGCAGCTTGAGAAATTTGAATATCTTCGAAAAGATCATTTAAGTTATTTAGCCAAAAAATGAAACTCAGGTGTAGGTTTTTTTTTTTGTTTTTTTTTTGTTTTTTTTTTTTTACACACAGAGGGTATATTTCAAGTGTTTATTTTAATGATGGTGATTAGAGCTTACAGCGAGTAAAAATGCAAAGTTTAGTTTTGCTATAACTACATTACAAAACACCTATAAAAATGGCATTTAAAATAGAAATATTATGGCCTATACAGCTACAGGGAGGCCGAATTGACAGTTTTCCAGCAGTCATCGTCATTCTCCACAAGTAGAAAGGTCATTGCTAAAGAAAGCTGGCCATTCAGGGTGCTATGTGCAATCATAGTTACAAGAAAGTTTAGTGGAAGGAAACTGTGTTAAAAAAAAGGTTCACGAGAAACAGGAAGGAGAAGATTGTGAAGCAAAGCCCATTCTAGAGTTTGAAAGCATATTTTTACTATAGAAATATCAGGCTACCAAAAGGTATGTCCAAGCACTGTACACTATATGGACTCAATACTAGCTTGTGGCTCCTTTTGCATGAGTTACTTCATCAATGTGGTGCTGCATGGGGGTAAATCAGCCTGTGGCTCTGCTGTGGTGGTAAGAATTGTTTTTTCATCTTCAATACTCCATAGAGTCTTTATGGGGTTTAGGTGAAAAGTCTTTGCTGACCAATCCAGCTATTCAAGAGACTTTTCCATGTTGGTATAGGTGATAACTTGGCTTTTTTCATTGGTCATATGTAAATTCTGTAATTTTCTAAGGAATTGAAATTGGAATATTAATTAGCTGTAAGCAATAATTATCTAATTTAACAGAAATAAACACTTCATATATATTACTCTGCATGGAATGGTAATGAAAAGATTCCCTTTTAAATTTAATTGCTGAAATAAATTGGATTTTTTTTGTTTTTTCTACATTTTCCTAATTGTACTTATATTCTTAATCTCACAGCCAAAAAAAAGTAAAACAAAGATGTAAAATCAAATCCTAGGATTTTCCAGGAAAACCTGACACAATATATCAATGCAGGAATCCTTCCCTGGCTTCATACGTCGCCTAAACTCCCTGGAAGAGGCATTCCTGAGTGTCCTGTTGTGAAAGCCGCTCTTCCTCTAGCAGCTCTGCACAAACTGATCTCTGAAAAGCCCACCGACTGGGTCGGGGCGGTAATAAACCAGCAGAAAGAGCTCGGAGAGTTCTCAAAATGAGGACACTTGAAGAAATGAACATTTAAAGCAAAATTATTTAAAAGTATTAATAATGCCCTGATTATTAAACTGTAAATGAACACTAGGTGTAGGCTTAAAATGAAACAAGAACAGAACCGTATGAAGAAAAGGTGCATAGGTTGGCAACAGAAAATCGATTCCTTGGTTCTCTAGAAAGCTCCAGATAGCACATTCATAATAACACCACCAGGCAGTTGGTGCCTAGTTTTGTTTCACATCAGCTCTGACATCTCCTGTAACATCAGATATTAAGAGCTACCTTTATAAATTGAACAAATAAAAGGTCTTAAGATGACGTACCAAAAGAGAGTTTTCACAGCACCGTCTTTATTAAAAGGGTGCGTGGTCCCAACACATCTACAACAGAAACTACAGAACATTTTCAGGGTTTTTCTCCGAATGTGATGTCATGATGAATAAATGGTACACTTTTGCACCAGTAGGCTCTGGACTCCAGAACTCAGTGGGCTCTACTTTAAGTTGTACAGTCTTAAAAGTTGAGTCTCCTGGTTCTTGGAGCTAACACACATGTCACTTGTTGTCACACCACGTTGATGCAGTTTCCGCTGCTGGCTGTCGCCCTTTTGTTGCAGTATGAGAAACCGCTGGGATTGGGGGAGGACCCGTTCATGTGCGAGGACTTGAGCTCCATCTGGCAGGCAGTGATGGCAGCGTTCAGCTCAACCTGAGCTCTGTGGACCACGTAGAACATCAAGCCAATACTGATGATGATCTGTGGAGATGAGCACCAAAACAACAGTTCATTTTTGGGTCTTTAGCACTTCTTCATTTTGTAGGACGTATTTTTAAGTTTGCGTTATCACCCTACTTGAGCACAAAACTGACACCTCAGCAGCCCATATCATCAGAAAATATTCAGATGCATTTTTGATGTATGAACTAGACTGGAAACAAAAGGTTTTCCATAAGTGACCAAATAACATGTCTGGATTTGTTGGTCTTTGTTGGGACAAAGAGCATTCAGTTATAGTGGCATGTACAGTATGTCAGCCCCATCCATTCACCCCCTCTGTGGCTTTACCAGTAATCGTTACCCTCAATCTACTGACAAAAACAAAAAAAAAAAGATTTCTGAGAAATTATAAGGATAACAAAGAGCTTAACGGTCAAGAAATCCCTCTCTGGACCCTAAGACTTTACCTCCGACTTTAGGAAAAAATATGTCCTTGTTAATTTACCAAAATCACTGTGTTCAATTGACCTTTCTACCCCTCGTGGATATTTCCAGGGTATTTAGGTGGTCTTTTAAGTTTTTATTCTGTCATTCTCAAGTCATCAGGACATATATTGACATTTCTGTCCCAGTGTCCCAACGGTTCATAGATTTCTGTGCTAAACTTGGTATAAATTTGGTTCTAAGACGGAACGTTTTCCTGACATCTACCACTCGTTTTAGACATTTATTGATGTAAATGTTGACCTGTTTTACCTGATAAACAAAGTGGTAGCACGTGTGTTGTTTCCATCTATCTGAACGGTAAAATTAGGTAAATATGTCATTATTTACCACTAGGCTCTGAATGTTTTTGCATTCAAACAAAACACACATTATTTTTAAGTATTTTGATATTTGTAATCAAAATATCACAGCTAAAAAAAAAAAGCTACATAAATAAAGCTTGAGTTTTGGTTTATGCTTTCTGGCATTTTTTGCATATTTCACAGACATTTTCAGTGGTTCGCCTTTATTTTATTAGTCAATTTATCTTACCACTTTAAAAGGTGTAATTTCTTTGAATTTATCATCTTTAATTAAACATATTGTAATATGTAAATGTTTTGTTGCTCAGATGTCTATAGCCTAGGATTTCTTCTGTCATGTTTTATCGGCACTGAGTGGAGAGGTGCAGCTACAGGCCTTTTATCATGAGGTACATAAATATTTATATTCAAATACAGGTTTTAAACGGGTTTCATATGACACTAAAGATGTGAACTTAGAAAGTCTGACTCAGCAGCGGGTGGTTTTGATTTCAAGCCAAATGAAAAAGCAGAGCCCAGTAATTTCTAAGAGGCTCTTTGTTGGACTTCTAAACCTACAATGAATTCAAGACTTTGCCTACTATTTCTTAGAAAGGTTGTCATCACATATCACACTGGAAACTTGTTAAGATCTAAAAATTATACAAAGATGAGACGGATCCCTAAAGCTGGGTCAAAACTACATGTTTTTCTGCCTATTTTACCCCCGTCTGTACAAGTCTGGACTAGTTATGGCCAGTCGGCAGGGCAAGTTGGCATTTTTTCCTACAGCCAACATTGACTGTCATTCCAAAACCCACAAACAATCTAAAATTGATGTTCCAAACTCTCATCATGAGTATAACAATACAGTCAACGCTATACAAATCATATTCACTCATGAGTTAAACTTCCATCTCATTCATTTTACAGGGGAGTGGCACAGGAATATAACCTGCCCGAATTCAGACAATATTCCTGAAAACTTTCGCACTAAAGAGAGTTTCCATGAGAGCTTGATCAAGGTCGTGCATCATGACATACACGTTGTTCCTGGAAGTCACCTGTTTTCTCCAAGTGCATTATTTAACGTTAGAGCAAACCAATCATTATATTCCATGCTACTATGTTGGCTAAACTCTGTTTAAACTATGCAGGTTGTTGCAGTGTCAAGCTGCTACCAAGAAAAGCTTTAGCCTATCTGTTGTAACACTGGATAAAACCCTTCAGATGAAGCTGAATTATATATAGATTTCTTTCAACCAAAACCAACGGTGAGCAATGACTCAATGTGGCACTGTAACTCGTTAATTTCTAATAATTAATTACAAAAAAGTAAGTTAAAAAATCAACACCTTTTTCCCTTTGTGGAGTTTAAACCCAAATACCATCTAAGCTAGTGTTTGAAGAAGTAAATATCAGACGTCTGGTTGCAAGTGAATGCAGCACAGAATGATCTGCACAACACGTTGTGCAACACCAGTAAGAAATGATGGCGGGGATAAACGACTAAACAAGTGTAAGAAACAAAGAAAAGTGTTTTGGGGGGTTACCTTTAAAGCTAATTACAGCATTTCAAACCTAAAGCCAGAGAATATTTGTGGTGACATGGGACTAGGGCTGAAAGAATTAACTGGATTAATCCTGATTAATCGATTTTAAATTTAATTTAAATCGAAAAACCCCTTTTAAGTAACCCCCCGGAAAAAACGGAGTATACAGACTTAAAACAAGCCAAAAAATTTTTCCAAAGAACAAACCCCCAGAGCAGTAGTTTGGCCCAAAATTGTATAAAAAGTATATTTATTTTGCATTTAAGATGAAAAACCTCCTTAATCTGTACATGTGCTCTATCCAGAACTCCTTAAGTGGCATAGCTTTAGCTTCACCTGGTTCAAATTCTGTAAAACAATCTCCTATTAAGCTCCTTTTGCCATCCGATTATTAAACTATTAATAAGAAAAATAGTTGACAGATTAATTGATTAGCAAAATTATCGTTAGTTGCAGCTCTACATGGGACATGTGCCCCATGCCACCACAATGTTTATTTATTCAGTCATTAACCTACATTTACTGAAATTGAAAAACTTTCAAATATTGCAGTTTCATAAATATGACGAAAATGTACTTAACCACACTTACTTAACTACCAGCCTTTAATTAATTAAATTTTTTAGAATCGTGTCCCAGGACTAAAATCACCATCAACTCCCAACAAACACCATAATGTTTGATTAGAAGCGTAAAAACTGCAATAATAAAATCGAAATGTTGAGATGCACTGGTAAGAATTTTTAGGGCAATTTCTGATCTCTGTTTTTTGTAAACTTTGCGCAGCAGGACACAGATTTTAGCCGATTTCAATTCCTCTTTAATCTTAAATCTAACAGAACAGCATGTAAAATACATTTTTAGCCCTTCTGCTATGAGCAGTCATTGATTATTTGTAATAAGAGCTACAGTGGTCAGGATACTGAAATTTCAAACCTGATACTAAGAAAATACTCAATATCATTTTAGATACGGCAGCAACATTATTTGAAGGCACAGGCTTCTTTGTGGTTAAGAGAAAAAAAATATGATAAGTTACAATATGACAATATTTTCACATCCTTTGTTAGAGCGAAACCAATAAATATGGAACAATTCATCCCTTGTTTAGAAAAACATAATTTAAGCATTGCTTCCCTATTAGGGAAAACAGTAGACAGGATAACACTAATATCCTCTATGGAATATTATGCTGTGTGCCTTTGATTCAGTTTTATTATAATGGCTTATCTTTAGTGTGCTACTTTGTGCTTCCAATCGACTGTCAATTTGTTGTTGACACAATCTTACAACTGAAGGACAAATAAAGGATCATTCTATAAAAAAATTGTTTCAAAACAAACATGGATCAGGCACATACGGAACATATTTCGTACAGTGTAAACCAGGATCTGGTCCGTGCAAATGTATGCAGTAGCAGCTCTGTACATGTCTGTCTTTCTGGTTATTGTGCATATTTTCTTTAGTCATCGTCTACAGCAGCAGGGTAGGTTGTTACAGACTAATGTTTACTGCTTTACTCGTCAACTTCAGTCTGGCTTCACAATAACCTGTGTTATTATTAGCCAAATTAGCCTCTAATACTTTAACAGCTAAACGGAGGAGTAATGGAGGGGTGGGCTATCGTTTGTTTCATTGCTTTACTATTTAGTAGCTGAATGAGATGTCAGCGGATTAACATTTGCCTGTGTTAATTTGTACCACAGTAGAACGGGCATTGCGTTGTTAGAACGGAGCGTAGCGTGGTTAAAAGGGAGCGCTCCGTGCTTACAATAGAACGTTGCGTGATTACAACGGAGCGTTGCGTGATTACAATAGAACGTTGTGTGATTATAACGGAGCGTTGCGTGGTTACAACGGAGCGTTGCGTGGTTACAACGGAGCGTTGCGTGGTTACAACGGAGCGTTGCGTGGTTACAACGGAGCGTTGCGTGGTTACAACGGAGCGCTGCGTGGTTACAACGGAGCGTTGCGTGGTTACAACGGAGCGCTGCGTGGTTACAACGGAGCGTTGCGTGGTTACAACGGAGCGTTGCGTGGTTACAACGGAGCGTTGCGTGGTTACAACGGAGCGCTGCGTGATTAAAACAGAGCGCTGCGTGATTAAAACAGAGCGCTGCGTGATTAAAACAGAGCGCTGCGTGATTAAAACAGAGCGTTGCGTGATTACAATGGAGTGTTGCGTGATTATAATGGAGCGTTGCGTGATTACAATAGGACGTTGCGTGAATACAACGGAGTATTGCGTGGTTACAACGGAGCGCTGCATGATTACAATAGAATGTTGCGTGATTATAATGGAGCGTTGCTTGATTAAAACAGAGCGTTGCGTGATTACAATAGAATGTTGCGTGATTATAATGGAGCGTTGCTTGATTAAAACAGAGCGTTGCGTGATTACAATAGAATGTTGCGTGATTATAATGGAGCGTTGCTTGATTAAAACAGAGCGTTGCGTGATTACAATGGAGTGTTGCGTGATTACAATAAAACGTTGCGTGATTATAATGGAGCGTTGCGTGATTACAACGGAGCATTGCGTGGTTAAAACGAAGCGTTGCATGATTACAATAGAATGTTGCGTGATTATAATGGAGCGTTGCTTGATTAAAACAGAGCGTTGCGTGATTACAATGGAGTGTTGCGTGATTACAATAAAACGTTGCGTGATTATAATGGAGCGTTGCGTGATTACAACGGAGCATTGCGTGGTTAAAACGAAGCGTTGCATGATTAGAACGGAGCGCTGCATGATTACAAGAGGGCGCTGCGTGATTACAACGGAGTGTTGCGTGATTACAACGGAGTGTTGCGTGATTACAACGGAGTGTTGCGTGATTACAACGGAGTGTTGCGTGATTACAACGGAGTGTTGCGTTCAGCTTTGTGGAAAATATCTGCTGGGTTAAAGTCTGGCTTTTTTCATAAAAGTTCTTTTTGACCAACTAATTAAAGTAAGTTCTTCTTAAAATGCTTCATAGCTTCAATCAATTAATGTAAATTGTACGTTTTGTGAAGCCGAAAGGGAAACAATCGTTCATTTACTCTGGTATTGCTCATTTACTCAACATCTTTGGAGTAAACTTTCATGTTTCGTTTCAAATCATCTTTCCCCCAGTTTTTCCTTACGCTAGAAGAATGTTTTGTTTGTTTACATAGATGACAGTGAACTCTGTTCTCACTTTTATGTTATTAACCAATTACTTATATTGTCCAAATTCTATATTCATAAATCAAAGTTCTCCAATCTCAAGCCAAATTTCATTGAATTACTTTTATATGTAAAGCTTTACATTTTCTCAGTAATGAACAGCAAGAATAAAAAAGCCTTAAAAACTTCTTAAAAACGTCATCTTTTTAAACATTTTAATATACTTGTTTAATTTTGTGTGTTAGAACACAAGTTGAATGCTTTTCGTTTAGCCCCGGCTAATGCGCAGTCTGACTGAAATCTGTAGAAATTAATGAGCACGAGGACAACATAACGGCTGCTGACCAGTTTAAAACCAAAGAGACAAAAAAATCAACAACAGTGGCGGATTGCAGAGTACTTATTGTGCTGCTGACTCTTTTGAATCTAATGACGGTTCTACAACAAAGTGCTAATTTTCTCTCCCGTAAGAAGAATACCCTAGTGACTTGGCGGGGGATTTACACAATTTACATGTCTCTAATTTTGCTTTGTGAACGGAGATTGTAGTTAAAACAATCCTGTTTGTGATGGTTGGTTGTCCCTAATAGTTTCCGCAGCAGCTCAGGGAAAGGATGGGCTGAGTGCAGCGCTGCTGCTGGAAGAAGTGTGACAATTTGGGCAAATACGAATGGGTCACTTTAAATCGATTTTAAGTATCTTTGGATAAAAAATATTTTGATGAAAAATAAGGGTTTAATCATGAAAATGTATAAAACGGGTTTGATATTTAAAACTTTTCACCTGGAGGCTGAACACAAAGTAGCCGCTGATGCTCTGTTCAGCGATGACGTCCTCCATGGTGCGCAGGGTGGTGCCCAGGTAGGAGTTGAGGAGCTGTGTGGGCAACAGACCCACAGAGGAGGCCACCAGGTAGTTTGGCAAGGACACATCTGTGATCTTGAAGCAGAAACAGATACTTTACCACTCTTAAAAAAAGAAAGATAACATTATGTAATTACTTTTAAAACAGAAAAGAGAACTATGTTCATATATTTCCATGCCATGTACTATCACTTTATATTTCTAGAACAGAAGTGGACATACTTAGTGTGTCCCTGGAGAAACTGTGTAAAAATACATTTATATTTATTGCAGTAACATAATCTCACAGAGAACAACGTAGAATGATCCAATCTTAAATTGAACACATTAAATCAAAGGGTAAAAATCTCCTGACTGTTGGCATAGTTGTTGGTACCTCCTACAATATTTTTAAAATAATTGAAACTAAGTATTTTTAAATGCATGCTTTTAGTTATCAAAGCCCTTATAATAATTATTAGAGACCAGCAGGAAAATTATTTCTATTTAAAATGGAACTGTGTTTGATCAGATTAGATTACAACTAGGTTTGTTATCTCATTTGTAAATCAATTTGCTTGCCTTTTAATAGGCGAATGGTGATTTCTAACAGAATATATATAACTGTTGGTACAGAGATTGCTGAAAAGTCTGCATCAGCAGCACTGAAATACAAATACATAAATTATTGAGCCATCTTGTATTACAGCAATAAAACAAATGACCTGCATAGTTCAATCTGATCGTATCTACTTCAGTTATTTGATTAAACCGTACAACAGCATGTTGCCACAATATCCTTTAATTTGAGTCAGAATAAGAAAATCAGATCTTGGTTGTAATGGCAAACGAATTCCACCAACAAAATGGAGAAACTACCATGTTCAAAATAGACGTCAGCACAGATCCTGCTCAGTGTCTCATCTCGTATCTGGTCGAAACCGCCTACATATAAATAAACGTCTGTGTTTGTCTCACCCTTGAACCCTTGATTAAGTGATGACATAAGCCGCAGTGTGACAGTGTGTCGATGTGACCTTGGCTCTATGTGCACTTTGTCCAGACTGTGGCTGATAGCAGCGTGCTAGGGGAGGCTACGACACGATGCAGCCTGTGCCAAAACATTATCAAGGCTTTAAAACACAATGCTGCATCCGACCAAGTGTCTCGACGCAAAGGTAAATCTTAAACCATCCAGTTTTGACACTACTTACTTAATTCCGACACATTTTAATGTAAAAATTCCAGACTTTCCAACTTACCTTTGAAAGACAGACAGAAAGAAATTCATACCCATGGAAGGACACACAAAGGGATAAAAAAGGGAAGACAATGGGAGAAAATAAGTAAGGACACAAGGAGAAAATGAAAGAAACAAGGCACAATCAAGAAAGAGAAGTAAGGAAGGAAGGAGACAGAGGGACGGACAGAAAGAAGGACACAACATTTATATAGATGGGATAGGGAATAAAGTCTGGAAATACCATTATTTTATTGTAAAATACTGAAATCAATTTCCCTGACTTTTTCTGACAGTGAAGGAATCCTAGGAGCCAGAAGCTTATTTAAAAGGTAACTGATGTTATCACTACATACATTTTTCTGAAAATATTCGTCCCGACCCATAACGTGTAAAAGAAGCAAAGCTTTCAGCAGAAACATAGAAGAAATGCCATCATCACTGACTTGAAGAGTGCCTTTCCCTGCCAAGCCTCTTGCATGTATGCAGCTGTCTGGCATTCATCCAGGGGAGGACTCGTTGTTGGTATTTTTATAACTGTGCAGACAATTCCCACTGAACCTTCTACTTGCTTCTGTAAGCATCTACATCAGGATGATCTACAAATCTGAGAAAAAAAGCAAAAAACAAAAATGCTGCATCCTGTGTTTGACCCAATTCATTCAGATAAGCAGCTGCGCAGGTCTGACTGTGTGCTCACAACGTGTGAGTAGGCTAATATTAACTGTGTAGAAATATTTCAGCAGCTGTAATGCTGATTGCCCCCACAAGCTAGCTTGTACAGATGCCTGTAAATTAAAATAAAATAATGGATGTCCTTATTCCTTTATTAGCTCATAATAACAGTGGAGGATGCTCTGGGTAATAAAGCATGCTTAGACCGCTGAATTTCTCCACTTTGTTCTCGCAAACATTTTTCTCTGAGGTGTTTTATCATTTTGCTAACTGCTGCAGTCTCTGGGTCGTTTTAGGTTACACACTATAATGTGGCACCATCTACTTCAGCAGAAACAAGCAGGGTGCACGCTGAAATGTAGCCTCGCTCACAGAAAGTGCTTACCAAGGGCAGAGCAGACAAGACAAAACTCCACCATGGGTCTGGTGAGCTATGTTGCCACTCATAGCTACCTTCACTGCATACTGTTGAGGACTCAGCTTAGTAATGAGCCTCGTGGTGGGAGAAATTATAACAAGACAGTGAGATTCTGAGACAGGTTTCAAACCCCTCTGGACCGGAAGGTGAAAATAGTGCTGAGGAAGCAGGTGGAGAAGAGGATTCATCCTATTAACCTTCATCTAGCAGGACCTGATGAAGTCCCTGGTGAAAGCTTGACTGTGACACTTGTGTGCAGCTGGAACCAGTGTAGCCACTGTACACTGTAAAAGCTTTAAATTTCTGTGAAATAAAAGCTCAAACTTGAAAAATCAGCAAATAAAACCATATTTTTCTTCTTGACTGTTACAGAATTTCCCCTTTTCTTTTCTTTTCTAGTTTTTAAACTTACCTTTTCTAGTGAATGTATGTGTACCCAAACAATTGAGTTTGTATCCTATTAGATGCTTAATATTTGGTACAAATTACACTTGTTTCATGTAGAAAGTACACCTGAGCATGTGCTTATGTTAAAATATGTCTCTTTCCTGGTTTCGAGCCACTGACAGAGCTCCTGCCATTAACAGTGCTCTCTTGGACCTTTTTTCATTAATTGCATCCGTACTGTGTAAACCACCGATACACCACCATGATTACTCAGACAGGTCTTTTACTCAATTTAACGCAGCGCCCTTCACTCCAAATCTAGTGAGGAAATACATTTCTTCAGGGCTGCTTTGTGCTTGGCGGCTGGCCCAAACTCACCCTGAGAGCCCTTCTTGTCCCGAGTCGTCCAGACAGATGCTCACTACAAACCTGCAGGAGGTTGCTTCCTGTTAAGAGGGAATCGCTCCATTCCACTGTCGCCTCATGGTTGCTCAGGATGAAGGGTTGCTGGAAAGTCAACGACTTGATGCAAACGGCTGGGCTTCTTCAGAAAGATTAAATGAGCCCCTTAATTTGACTACATTGTATTATATTTTGATTGACTCAACTATATTAAATTGGATCCGAACTTGTTTATATGACTGATATTTCAGAGTATTGAATTATATCAATCTGAAGCAAGTTTGAACCAAAGTTGAGCTAATTTAGCAACATATTGGACCTGTTTATCTTGAAAGAGCATTCAGATTACATTGATGTGAATTGGTACCATTTAAAGCTCAACTGAACAGAAAAAAAGAAATGTCAGAAAGAAGCGGGGGAGCTTTTGGTTGCAACATTCTGCAAACCAAACGTGGTGGTAACTGTGGCAACCCAAAAAGGAAACAATCTGAAAAGTTTAATGCCAAAGATTGATCCAAAAGGAAATTTTAAAAAGGCACCCAAGCTATGACAAGAGGAAGCTAAACAGAGGAAGGACTAGAAATACAAAGTGGCTAGCACCAAAATACTGTCCAGGTTGTCAGCATATGGGGTGCTCCCCCCTACAACAAGCAATGCAATAAGATCATCCCCTAAACTTTCCAAAACAAATTGTACTGCAAACCACAGTCACAGAAGCAGAGCGAAACAGTGCAGAACGTCTGTCTCTTTAACACCTCGCCATCACCTCTGCAGAGCCAAACACAGGAGTTAATGCAGCATCCAAGGTTAAAATGTCACACCAGTTAGTGTCGCAATGGCTCAGCGTGAATTTTTAACCAGTAAGAAGAAAAAAAAGAACCACATGGTATTTTGGCCACTCGGGCAAAAGAAAGCCATCTGCCTGATTTCTGTGATACAACTGTGAAAAAATGTGACTGATGATTAAAGCAGATCATTTAGATTTATTTATTTTTGCCAATATAACAATAAGCTCACAAGACATCTCTAATGTCACCGTGCAATCACTGAAATGCGAGATGCTTCTAAAATGTCCCTTTAAAACACAAGCGCAGCACAAGCTTTAACAGCTTGCAAATCGTACCTGCAGGTTGGGATGATCTCATGTTAAACTGAAACGTCCAAGTCCGTAATGATAAAGCAAAGATCTTGTTTAATTCAAAGGAAACAAGGTCAGAAATGATGTCAATATTTACTTCTGCTGTTGTGTTTTTTTTTTTCAAACCCTATATTTTTATTCCAATCCCTGCCGACCTAAAAAAAATCAACATGAAAATCTGAGGAGACTAATCATAACGTTGATACATGATATTCTTGACATAGGATGGACCCTAAAAATACTTCTAGGTTGGTGCAGTTAGCATCCTTGAGCTACAACCAAGAGCAAAACATAATTAAAACTAAGTAATAGATTTCAAAGAAATCAATCATCCTGAAAATTGTACTGGTTTTGCATCCTACAATTAAAGCTCTTCTAGAAACAGACGTAATCTTGCTATTTTTTTTCCCCTGCTGCTTCCTTTACGCTGTAGGCTATAAATGACTTTCGGTCACCAATCTGCATCCACTTTTGAAGGTTTGTTGGCTGCTGGTCTTTCTATATTTTACTACATCATTAAACCTGAACAGAAGCTTTATACGGTGCTTGGACGACACGTCAACCTCAACCTCGTGTGGATTCTGCTTTGAAAATTAGGCGTTTGTTTTAGGAAAATTCTAAGTTTGCAATAAAGAACGTTTTTTTGTGATATGTCAACGCCATCAAAATATGTTAACATCTACAAAGCCGTTTTACAACCAAAACCGGTAACTGTCTGCTCTTGTTTGACTCAGCTGAAATGTGAGGCCAACATGTCATGCAGGTAAAGTGACTTTTCTCTGAAAGGCCACCCACCTGAAAGCCTGCTACTGATAATGTCATTCTAGATTCCCAAAATAGATGCTCATAGTTCTAACTGAACGTACCCCTTTAATTTTTCCCATTTTGTCACTTTATAGCCTCAAACTTTTATGTATTTTACTAGGATTTTACTGTATGCAACAGACCAACACAAAGTAGTAAATAAAGAACAATAATACAATGTTTTATACATATGTTATTATATACATATTGAGCCCGCTTAACTCTGATTAATCAGAGAAGCAGCTAAGAGGACCAAGGGCAGAGCTGCAGAGGTTCAGGACAATCTGTTAACAGCACAAATCTGGCCTCTCTTTTATTTAATTAGTGTCGAGGGAAAAAAAAGCTACTGTTAGTAGAAAGTCGCAAAATGTCCAATTTGAGGCATGCGAGGGGTACAACAAACTTTAGGAAGAACATGGTCTTGTCAGACGAGCCCAAAATTTACCTTCAAGCAAAACGGTTTACACATGTCAGAATACAGACACTGCACAATACCAGAACACGCCATGCCTACAATGAAACATGGTGGTGGCAGCATCATACTATGGGGATACTCTTTTTGCAGCAGCGGCAGGGAAGCTGGTCAGAGTTAACGGGAAAAAGGATGGAGCTAAATAGAGGTGAATCCTGGGAAAAAAACCTTTTGGAGTCTGGAAAATACACGAGACTGGAGCGGAGGTTTAGGACAACAACCTGAAGCATTCAGCCAGAGATGCAATAGAATGGTTTGATCAATAGATATAAACGTGGTAGAATAGCCCAGTCAAAGTCCAAACCTAAATTCCATTGGGAATCTGTGGCAAGACTTAACTGATGTTCACAGACACTCTAACACATCTGATTGAGTGTGGGCTATTTTCTAAAGAAGCATGGGCGTAAACCTCAGTCTTTAGACACGCAAAACTGGTAGAGACAAACCCCCAAAGGACTTACGGATATAACTTCAGCAAAAGATTGTTTTAGAACATAATGACTCGGGGACCAGAAAATCCAAATTTTAAAATGACATACGCCTGTCACACTTTTAAGATCTTTATCTGTAAAACAACACTGAAAAACAAAGAACAGTTTCAACAAAGACAAATCCTATTAAAATACATAGAAGTTTGTGGTTGTAACAGGAGATGATGTGAAAAGGTCCAAGGGGCCTGAATAATGAAAGTCATTGTTTATATTAAAGATCTCACATCTAATCACATAAATACTTCAGTAAAACTGAGAAGTAATATTCTAACTGTTTAAAGGTTAATCAGAGGTCATAAATTATTCATACAACGCATGATGGTCAAGGTCTCAGCTTATGTGTAGGAGGGTTGAGGAAAGCAATATCTTGATGCTGCTTAGCTATATTATTTAGCTTGATCGAATGTCTCTGTCTGGATCAAGTTTACATGTTTGGGTACATCGTATAGGAACACTGCTGTCCTAAGGCAAAAAGAGTTTCCTTTCTCTGAGGGATGGCCTTATATTTTCAGCTAATAGACTCGTGTTTGCCTTGAGCATGAAGGCAACATGAAAACGACTGAGTTCAGTGCCTGCTGTTATTTGGTGTTAAAATAGTGGCGGCTGTTCCTGACTCAGTTCTGGCAGGATATAATTTCCCCTGAGTGCCAGCTGGCCCAGCATTTCCCTTCACTTCTCTGTAAAGTGAAGAAGGTCACCAATTTAACAGTCTGAACTAAGCATGGGCTGGTTTCCAGGATCAAGGTGTACCAAGTTTATAAAAAGTTACAGTTTCAAAACCACCGAATCAAATGTTTTGTAACGTTGTTTCTTTGGCTTAAAGCGGCGATAAGCATTCTGTGGTGGATTTCCAAACTCTGACCGATCGATCCAGATTTTAGCCAATTATGTTGTCTTCTTTAGGAGCCGTTATACAAGAAGATATAGGAGCGACACTGAAAATGTGTTATTCTAGCCTTCTTGGAGTAAGTTGTCAATTAATTAGAAGCAGAGGCAACGTTACACTGTCCGTGTTAGAAAGTAGTCACTGCAAAACAGAGTTTTATTATTACTACAAAACAAACTGTTATTTTAACCTGTCTTTAGAATCATATATCAGTGACCGGTGCAGTTAGCGTTAGTAACACAGTAGCCTTCATGTGTTTTCCCTAGAGAATGCAGACCTGTACCTTAACTCTGACATTTCCAAAAGACATCCTTTTAAACACTTCACTATACTGAAAACAGTCTTCCTCGATTACAACGTCCACACCAAAGAGTTGTTGTTGCCAGCTCTTACATAAGGTGCATTCACTGATTGGAAAAAAACTGATTGATGTGTTTCTGATGAAACGGTTACAGGTCAGGGCTGATGAAGCTGAAAATTTGTCTGATTCAAGTCTCAAGAAAATTTCTCTTTAAGTCTCTAGGTTATAGAGATGCACAATGTACTTTTTTTAATGCTTTTTGTCTTCATTTTGAATTGTACTGTTGCTGAAATTTGCTATACAAATAAGCCTCGTCTATAGTTCTTTTAATGAAAATGCGATTTAATCTGGAAACGCCAGTGTACCCAGTGGTGTTTTTCTGACTGTACAGAGAATCAAGTAACACAGCTCTGGCCTTTGCCACATCTCAGCTGGATAAGGAAAGACTCCTATACATTTCTCTTGCTTACATGAAATGGCTGGCTGTCATGATAAAGGGTGTGTGATTTATTAGCCAGGATCATCTGTGAACTGTGAGCTACTAATGGTTTGGTTCATATTTGTTGGAGCATCACAAGATTGACCACATGGATGTTTCTCAAACTGAACACTGTATTTAATTACTTTAGGTAATTTCAAAACAAAATAAAACTTAATTTACTATAGATGTTGTATTCCTTTTCTGTTAAGCTTGTGTCACTACAAAGATGCATCCAGCTTTTCAAAATAAAAACAATATTAAGAAATTCAATATTCTTTTTGCATTGTTTACATTGCGCCTGGCTCTTTATAACTAAACTTATCTTGTACCTCAGAACATGCATACTGTAGACTCCACAACAAAGCATTTAAATGCAGATGCAGTCTATGGTTTCCTAACAAAACTGCAAAGTTAGGAAAATAAAAGCATCTTAACTCTGTCTGATGCACAAAAGCACTAATGGTTCTTCAAAATAAAACACTTCCTTTTTGACTCATTGACAGGTGTTGATCTGTTTCTACTAGTTTTCTTTAGACACACACTCACATTTCTGATTTTAGTGAGTACAATAATACACACCCAAACATTCGCAGTAGGTAATAGAAGTATTATTGCATGTTGAAATAAAGGTTCTGAAGAAGTGAAAGGTTAAATGTTTGTGTTAAAAAAGGTTTAAGGAGGATGTAACTACATAACCTATAGCATTTCTGAGTTGTAGGCAGACTAGACGGCTCACATTCCATGGAAGAATGTTAATTTCAATTATTAGAAACCTGAGACTCCACTTGGAAAGAAAGACTTCGGTTCCTCTACGAAGAGCAAAAATCTCTACGCAATAGGCACTTAAAAACTACAACTAAATTTAGTGGGTTACTTTATATTTCTTGCTTCAGTCTATGTATCAAAATCTAAGTAACAACGAATAAATGTAATGGAAAACATTATTATAAATATAATAACTTATATGTTGCTTTTCTGGTGGAAAAGGTCACTATGTTGCACTAGTGGCCTTTATTTTTATTGTTTGACAGTAAGCTGAGAGGAAAGGGTTTGAGACGGGGAAGACATCCAGCAAAGGTCGCCTGGGCCGGGAGTCGAAACAGCATCGGGCTGCGTTGAGGACTGAAGCCTCTGAATATGGGTCACACGTTTTTACACTTGCACCACCACCATGCCAAAATCATGGCATTTTTACATGAAGTTATCATACTGAGAGAATTTCAGACCAGCCCACACCTAGTGAAACCAAAATTTGTTGAACCACCTCTCCAGTGAGATCAAGAGCTTTGCTCCTTGCTAGTCCACAACTAGGCCTTTACACCTTTTTGACAAAAGAATGAATCTTCTCAATGTAAAGGTTTCACAAACTTCAATCTTTGTGTTAAAGAATCATCATTCAATGTAGGCCAGATCGATCCAGGTTTGATCAGTCTATATATAACATTTGTATCTTGTCTCAATTTAAGGTGGTCCTAATGTCAACAAAATGAAACATGATGAGTTTCAGCAATATTTTTGAGAATGTCATTTTTTATTTTTACAATCAAATAAACAATGGTCTTGCACTGTGTTTTACAGAATCTCTGATCAATGCAGAAGAATCCGTTTGGATTCCTTGAAAAACTTTGAACAAGTCCTCTGGTTTTGCAGCAAACTGGAAACACCAATTGAAATACCAACTTCAGTGTCATTAGCTAGCTCCAGTGCGTGGCCGTATTTTCTTACACGTCTTGCCCTAGGCACAGAACTCCCTATTGACTGAGAGCAACAGGTAATGCAAAATCCCTCAAGGACTTTTTGTGCCCCCCACCGAAAGGTTGGCACCCTGGACGGTGAGCCCCAGAGCTCATAACAATGGCTGATTAAAGAAACTGATGTCTTTTTATACTCACCGAAAAAACTGCATTTTGTAGTCCAAATGGTATGGGGGTGAGTCTTGCTAAGGCCACGATTTTGAGTCCGCTCCCTCCTTCCACTACTCGTATAACAGCGCTGAGCTGGTCACTGTTTCCAACTTTGTTCAACACCCAGTCAGACAATAACCGCTTACACACTAGGTGTGCCACAAAGGTCCCTATTAAAACGCCCACCATAACGAGTCCCATGCCCAGTACGAAGCCATAAAGGTAGCCTGCTGCCACATTCAGAACAATGTATCCCCATCCACATGGAAAGGAAACAATGATCAAGCCAATTATGAAGAGCATGGCTCCAACAAAGCTGTCCAGGCTCTCCACCCAGAGCAGGAGGTCCTTGAGGTACTGACGCACAAGTGCAACTGAGGAGAAGCACACAGCGGTCAGGATGCAGGCCAGCAGGGCGCTCTTGAAGCAGAAGGTGGTAATGCAGCATGGGTGTCTAAACTCCCCGCTGTTGAAGGATGTCCCCCCTGTGTCGGTGACATTATCGGGGTCTCCATCTGACTTCCCGGCTCCTCTCTCATCAAATGCGCTGCATATCAATATGTCTATTTTATCACACTCCTCCGCGGCAGTCCTCTGCAGCCAGCGGTTCAGCTGGATCTGCGTCTTGCCCAGTGCGTGCTTCACAAGTTTGGTGAAGAGCTGCACGGTCGTGGCCCCTGACATGTTGTGGTCCCCCTCAAATCACCTCTTGAGGACCAGCAGCAGTGGGGCTCAGATGACCCGGAGACAGCTGGGGATGTACCAGGATAGTAATTACATCCAGCCTAAAAAGCTTTCCTGGCGAAGATTTCAGCAGTAGTACCGCACAGCTGTGCTATTCCCACAACAACTGCCATTACAGGAACCGTCCAGTCCGTCCGTGTTTATCTTGGGTAAACCAGCTGGATGATATGCCAGTCCAGCGACTTCAAAAAGCAAGTTTTGCTGCGTCTGTGTCTGACACTCGCCATGTTTAGAGTTGTCATCACTCAGCTCCGGGCAAAATAGAGTTAAAGGGCAGAATAAACGAAGTTGGACGAACTTTTAATACTTCACCAGCTTCCCCATTCAGCCAACAAACAGACAGACAGGCAGGCAGGCGCAAATCACTGCGGGGCTAACTTACTGCCGCCGTTAGCTAACCACATCGGGTAGTGGATAGAGTCCAACGTTTGCATTTCAGATATTAAACTGCGGGTTCAACACTCTGAACGAAAAAACGAGGCAGCGGACATAAAAACAGTTTGTCCTCTCCGCTGCCCGCTGGTCGGTTTGTCCTGTCTCCTTCTCTGTACGACGAACGCTACTGTCGCTGTTACAGCTATTCATACTGACCACTGTTTGTGTCCCAGAATGCCAAGTAACCCTAGCCCGTTTTGAGCCAATCACAGAGCTGCAACTGGTCTCGCGATAGTCCTTGAAGTATCTGGTATCTGCATAAATTGAACGTTTGTTCAGATTGAAGAAGATACGTCAGCGCGTCCGCCATCTTGTGATTGGCAAATTCATCTTGGAGATCAGTTCGAGCATACAAGTAAACTACAGATCTATGAATAAGAGAGGACCCAGATTTACGTGACAAAATGTTACTTAAAGCAAAAACTTTTGCTTTTGATATAATATATAAGAATTAAATGCATATAAACTTCAATTTACCTCTAATAATCTACTGACAATTAGTCATTTAGTTCAGCTATGTTATTTGATAAAAAATTGATATGTAAGGGTGGATGTGTAAACCTTAATCTTATTTTTTAGATATAAAAATAAAGAAATTAATAAAACAAATGGTGATGATGATAACAATAATAATAATCTTTACAATTATTATAGTTATTATAATAATTAGTTATTAGTTATTATTAAACTATATTATTGTTTTCATCATCATCATGATTATTATTATTGTTATGATCAAGGAGTTCAATCTGCTTGTCTGAAATAAAGAATACCTGGAGAGATTTTCAAAAAATGTAATCGCTAATCATATTGAATTTAGTTTTAGTTTGTAATAGTTAAGCCACATTTATTGCATTTACTATCCAATTTGAAACAAAAGAGCCTTGCGCTGCCAATGCCCCAGAGTATTACAGTATTACAGCAGGAGACATAGTTACACAGCTTGACCTGTAAGTCTTGAAACCTACCTGCATTTTCTTGCATGTCGTTAAAAAAAAATGCCACTAACAAAACGGCGACAACACGCACTGTTAATCTGTCAATTAAATACATAGAACTCCTCTATGTACTAAGTTAGAGTCAGTTGTGAGGCCATCTGCCCCACAGCACCAAACCCAAGTCCTGACTTTCAAATGACATGCTGTGCAAAAACAAACGCCTGCAAACCTCAATGAACTGAAGTAACTTCGCAAAAAGGGGTTTGTCAAAATTGCTCCAGGATTATGTGAGAGAATGATTATCTCATGCAGAAAAGAACTACTTTAACCTAATGCTGCTTAGTGGGATCCTAAAAGCGACTGAAAAAATACTTCTATACTGTCTATATTGTTTTATGTTTCAGGCAAGATTTGATTTAAATTTAAGAAAACGCTGTTGACCACGAAATTAATTAAGTGTGTTAGTAAAACAACTGTACTGTCTGTCAATTAGTTTTACAAGAAATATGACTAAACTCTGAGTTTTTAAAAGGGTAAAGACGCTTTAGTACGCAACAGAATCTGAATACGTATTTCCCTGCATGCTGTACGAGAGCATACAGATTAGAGTGCATTTTATGCTTTGCGTACATTTAGAATGAGATAAGTGCTGCACACAATGAGTCTCTTTTTCCAGCTGGTAATCCTTAAAATGATTTATATTTCCTAACCTATAAGAAATATTTTTTAAGATTATAAGTTCAGTATTATATTATATTGTCTCTCCTTTGACTTTAACACGTATATTTTTTTATTTCCACTAGATGGAAGTATTGCTTAGTTTTTTCCGCAATCAGGTGCTTCGTTAAAAAGCAGAGGAAAATATAAAAAATGCTCAGTTTTACTCAGTGAAAATATTACTTTAACATATTTATATCTTTCCCACATTTATCTTCAAAATTACTTTAGTTTTCCTTTAACCATAAAAAAAACAATGTTGTTGACTTGAAGTTTGCAAACTGACTAAAATGAAATATAAATCCTAATTATTACAGTTAAATTAAAAAAGAAAGAAATTTACTTAAAGCAGATTTAAACACAAATATTTCATTTTGAGAAAGTAAATGCATAATTAATTTTCTGTCTTACACATCTCAAACATCCACATAAAAAAGAAAATTTAAATCTTTAAATCAACCTTAGGGGTGTAAATGGCTAAGAACACTTTTACATGCAAGCTAAGTTGACTTCTTCTGAGGTCTTTGTGCCCTCCACAAAAACCTTGTTATATTTAGCACTGCTGTTTTGACCTGTTTGTGCTGCTCATAGGGCTGTGTGTCCCCCAAATCTTTTTTGGGTTATTATTTGGTGTTTCCAAAGTAGTATCAGTTAAATAATATGGTTTTATTTTATAACTTTGTTAGTGAACGTTTATGAGCTTGTGTACAGTGATTTTAAAGTTTGAAATAGAGTAAAAAAGGTTCTCACTTTCCCTCAGCTTACATTTAAGTCAGAGAACGAACACAGAGACACACAGCAGGAACCATTTCAAAGTAAAAGCATCTCACATGACAAACGTGTTCGCGTTTGAAGGCATCATACATGGGGAAGAAATAATCTACTAGCTTCCAACACTATATATGTGGCTTTAGATAAAATAAAAAGCAGCAAAACAGAGGTTTGTGATTTAAAACAGCATCATTTAAATATGAAATTGAAGCATTTTTATCAGGAAACTGCGGCTGATTCTTTCTGACTTCACAACAGTTTTTTTCAGTCGTGGCAGTAATCAGTGAAAAGAGGCACAAGCAGACATTCCTCTGCAGTTCATATCTGAAGCAGCACTGAGGAGGATGGATCGTTCAGAGGAGCTTCAGTCTGTGTCCGAGGAGCCCTGCACTCAGATGGAGCTAAAAAAGGGAATGTCCATTTTCATTGATGTAAGTATCAATTTCATTCATTTTGTTCAACTGAAACTCACACTTATAGGATCAGCTCTGCTATTAATCTTTAATTTAAGTGCAACAACTTCAAAATATGCACTAGTTTTTTTTTTGTTTGTTTTTTGCTTGCAGCATAAAACAAAAGAAAATCACTTAATGTTTGACCACATTCAACAAAATGACAGCTTTTTAGAGTTGTTAATGGTCCACATGAAAGGTTTCTGCTTAGTCAAATAAACAAATCTGACAGCACCTACCTTTATTATGCAATTTAATTAAAGGAATTGAAAGGATTTAATTTGATCCACACAGCAGTGTTCATAAACAACCAATAATGCTATTGGTTTGCATAAATATTACCTTCTGCAGTTGCTTTTTAATTGTTTTGTATTTTTAATTTGGAAGATTAGTCTGATAATTTCTAATTCAGATTTCTATTCAGATTTCTATTGTTTTGTATTTGATTTGTATTGTTTTATTTTCCTACTGTCTATTGATAAGGATATTTTTTTACTGAATAGATGTTTTAAATATTTCAACACTGTATTTTAATGCATGGTGCTGAAATCATTGTTATCATCCATCCATCCATCCATCCATTCAGCGTCTATACCCACTTGTCCTTGCAGGGTCGCGAGGGAGCTGGTGCCTATTATTATTATTATTATTATATTTTAAAATATTTGATAATGAGGAGAAAAAATATGTATAAAGACATATTTTATGACAGTATTAAAATTATTAACAATAATAACAAAATTTATAATGATTTAATTAAATATAATGTTCATTAAGTAGTATAACTATCTTGTTTAAATTAAAGGCATCAATACATTTATAACTTTTAAGCAGAAAAAGATTTGGTGAAATAAATACCAAAATCAAAATGCATAGATTACAATCATTGAATCTACGGAGCACAGCCTCATGAGGAATCAAATATTAAAATCACATAATGCATGCAGATAAGAGCAGGAAATCGTCTGGGAGTTTATGCCTCTCTGTTTCAGGCGTCCTGCTCTTCATCCATCAGCTCATTATTCAGAAATCCTTCCTCTCATTCCTCCATGCTTTAATTCACCTGCGGTGCCTCCTACAAACACCTTCCAGCTTCCTTTGGTGTTTGGAGGTAACACAATGCAAACAGCTACAAGTTATTGTGGGTGCGAAGCAGCATTTCAGATGTGTCATATATAGTGTCAAACAGTAGAGAGATCTGGAAAGAAACCAGAGCTTGCTTTCAGAGGGAATCTGGTGTGCAGATTTCAACCATCAGAACTGATTTGATCTATGTGGCACAAACTCTGACAACAAACGATCGTTTAATCCTTTAAGACAGGGTTTCAAAAACAATTTTATTCCATTGCCGATGTTGCTTTTAGACTTAGAATTTATTTGTTATTTACTTGAAAATGAGATTTCGAAGCAATGGCTCATAGTACACAGGAATAATAGAAAAGGGAATATACACAAAATCAAAAAGGTCTAGAAACAAGAATAATAAAACCCTTTTTATTTGTGGAGATAACTCGCATTTTAGAAAAAACGTTTTTGCTTTAGGTGAAGAAAAGTACATACTTTTAATTATGGTTTAATTATGTGTAATTATGTTTAATTATAGTGTAATTTATGGAGAAACAAGCAGTTTCCCACACTGTAGGTGACTTGTTTCTTCCTTTAATATTTGGAGTCTTGGGCTATGTTAATATTTACAATACCTAAGAAAGTATTTGACATTTCTTTTTACATTTTCTCCTGTTACAATCCCAAACAGTGTGTTCTATTCAGATTTTATGCAGTAGACCAACTCAAATTAGTGCGTAACTGGGAAATCATCTATCATTTCAGATGAGAGATGGGAACAGTGCTCCATGAGATGTTGAAAGCTTGGGATGTTTTATAACCTAACCCTGCTCTAAATGTCTCCTCAGCTTCATCCTAACCTATATGCTGTGTTCCTTGGTCTTAATGATGCTTAATGATGCTAATGTTCTCTAACAAACCTCTGAGGCCTTCACAGAACAGCTGGATTTGTACTGAAGTTAATTACACACATTTCAGCTCTATAGGTGACTTCTTAGGGCATCTGGTTACACTGAATTTTATTTAGGGGTATCAAACTAAAGCGGGCTGAATACAATTGTACGGCACACCTTCCTGATTTTTGTTTCCACACACTTTGCGTGTCAAATAGGGATGAGTGATATGGGCTTCAACATTAACAAGGTATTTTGTGATATTTATTGTGATAATGATAAAAGTGACCATAAAAACTTCTTTGTGGTCTTTTTTAGGTAACTGTATGGATGTGACTGCATGCAACTGCAGTTAAGCCCCATAAACACAAATACCGCTCCTAAAAAAAATACATTTAGTTAGAAATACGCTTCTTCAAGACACTGCTTACATTGAAAGGGTATATTTCTATCACTAAACTGTACAAAGTGACTGTATTAAAATATATTTTCAAATATATAGATATGCATTGATGGAGAAAAAAGCAAAAGTATCAACAACAATCCTGACGACAATGTTAGTTTTTGGGTGTTTCCACACATACATTATTATAGGGACTTTATCATTGTCATTATAGACCCAAATCCTTATCGTGATAAGAAATTGTTCCCGATGGTGATAAATCGTACAATAAATGCCCATCCCTAGTGTCAAATAAAGTCACAACAAAACCATTAAGTTTGTGGTTGTATTTTACTTACCTGTAAGGTACAGTATGTAGTACAATTCAGTCAGTTTAAATAAAGTTTATCAGTTATTTAGTGCAGAAATTCTTAGCATGTCTGAAGTTTTTGGTTTTTCCCTTTTTAGGAAAAATGACAAAATCCACATTTTTAACTAAAAAGTATGTGCTAATCATTATTAATTGGTAATAGTTCAAATGAGGCTGCACCATGGCTCAGCTGGTAGCACTGTTGTCTTGCAGCGAGAAGGTCCGGGGTTTGACTCCAGGGGTCTTTCTGCATGGAGTTTGCATGTTCTTCCTGTGCAGGCGTGGGTTATCTCCGGGTGCTCTAGCTTCCTTCATCAGTCCAAAAACAATCCGTCTCTGCTAAACTGCCCTCAGGTATAAATAGGTGTGTGAATGGTTGCTTGTCCTCTGTGTCTCTGTGTTGCCCTGTGATGGACTGGCGACCTGTCCATCGGCCATTGACTGGTGGAGATAGGCACCAGCTGCCCCGTGACCCTGTATGGAAGAAGCGTTTATAGAAAATGGATGGAGGGATCATATGGTCCATACAGAGCGGTTAGAAATTACACAGTGTTACCTGACTGAGACAAAGCAACTGGGTTTTAATGAGCAACAACGGAAATCAGAACAGAACACAGACAGATGCAGAAGACAGACAGAATCAATAAATCAATCACTATTTCAAGCTAAAGTATTTGTGTGGCACGTGTAGATTTCTTCTGCCGCTGTCTAATGCAAATGTCTACAAGTGGAAATTTGACGAGAAATAAAAGTGGGCAAAGCTATTTTCAGACTGGTGGTTTGAGCAGTTTGAAGCTGATGTGGTCATTGCCAGACTCTCTTTCATCTCCCGTGGACTCTGGGACAACACGATCAATAATTCAACGACATGCCACTTTTGCAAGCGTGATCAATGATTTCCACTCTCACATACTAACACACACATCCACTCTAACTTTGATGAAGTGTCATCTTTTTTGACATTCCACTTTTCCCTCTCTCTCTGGTTGCAGATTTTGCGAAGGGCCGATAAAAACGGTACGTATCCCAACATCAAACACAGGCAAACAAATTTATATACAGAGTTTTAATAAAAAGCATTATCATGTGTGAAGAAACAGACGTACTCTCTGAATAAAATTAAAAACCATAACTCTCTGCTGATGCTGTTCCCATGGAAACAGGAAACTGACACCATTACCAGTACAGTTTTGTCTCTGAGCACTAATGAAGAGAAACATCAGATATGTGTAAAATTGCAAAAGTGAAACATACAGGGGCTAAAACATTTAATCTACCCTGGATATGTTAATGTAGTTTCCTTTGTTAAAATAAAGTGATCACTGAACTGAATGCTGAGAAATGTGGGACAGAATCACATTTAGCCCTGTGTTGCATCACCTCATCTTTAAACCATCAGTAGGCCCAATAGTTGTATTTTTTTCTGTATTTTATGTTTCATCAACTGGATGGCTGCCTATGTTGCTGCAGGAGTTTCTCTATAATTCTGCCTTGATAGTGCCTTTATAAGAGTGCAAATGTTGCCCAAACATAATGGACTAATGCAGCCTGGTATCAGTAGAGAGGCTGGCTTTTGGATTGAGCATTGAAAGCAAGCCAGATGCTCTCTCTTCTTTTTTGGCCTGAAGGCACAATATTCATAATTTCCAAAGAGAACTTAACATTTTTATTTGTAAGACCAGAGGCCGATTTTCCAATTCACCTCCATTAACCCCAAAAAGGTACCATAGAGTTTGGATGAGCCTCTGGATCTTGTTTGAGTGCCTTTCTCCACCATATATACAGTTGTGTGAAAATATTTGGGTAACCTGTGACACTCTGTGTTTTTTTTACAACACATTTAGACATATGGATATTTGATATAAATTTTAACATTACTGACAGATTCAAGTCAGATAAGTAAACAATAAAAATTCCATTTAAGGTCTTCTATAATGTTCTGTAAAAAGTAAGAACGAAAATATCATTACTGTTGAGAAATATATTAGGACACCCCCATTTTAATTTCCCCTAAAATAGTTAAAATGAGAAATTATATATAATTGCAAAAAATAAGACAAGATATTGGTTAAAAACCATATAAAAAGGATAACATGCCCTCAAATCTAAACAACGCATATTTGTGGTTAAAAAATTAAAAGTTGACCGCACAAAGACTATTGAGGCAAAATGTGCTTGAAAAGGACTGATCAAATGTCTTTATGAAACTGTGTTCAGGACAAATTTGAACAGGCTATATTTCCTTAAAAGAGCTCAAATTATTAACATATTTTTTTTCTCGGCTAAATGACATCGACTGGTCAACCATTACTGAGCAAAGTTTCCAGGAAAATAAATTATTATTGTCATTATTTTTCGAGATAAAGAGAAAATGCAGACTGTATTTTTAAGGTAGTACTTATGTATTTGTTGTTTTGACAAAAATGTTTATAAATGACATAGTAGTTTCTTTTTCAAATACATTTAAAATTTTTATTCAACATGGGGTGAGCAGAGGTTAAAAAATGTTTTTCTTTTCAGATATGGAATAATTAAAGACTAATTTCATGATGAAATGTTTCTCATATTCTGACCCTGGGTACCATCATCAAGGCTGCTCCAAATGAGCAATTATCTGCTAATTAGATCAGGACTCCTTAGAGCACTGCCATGGATGTGCTGTTGCCATGGGATAGATTTACTTGATTGTTGACAAAGTATTAAAAGTTACTATTTATTGAGGAACATATACATGACTTACAAAACCAATAATTTCCCAGCAGACAGTTAAACTGAGATAACTTTAGGCAGTTATCGATCCTGTGCAATCTACAACCTGTGGACACAACATACCTTGTTTATGTACCACTGTAGGGAATTTTGTCACTTTTAACTTCAAATGTTAATCTGAAATTCCTCTCCTCTTGTAACTTGAGAGATTTGGCAATATAATTTAAGACAGTTTTTGCAAATGCATTTATCCAGAGTACCTCTGGCCGTCTCTTGATAATTTTGCAGTGACTTGATAACAATGTCTGGATTTAGGAAATGAGAAAACAGGTTTTTGTTTTTCTTTGCCAGTGTTGTTTTAATTTTTACATTTAAATGTAGAAAATTTAAGCTATCTTTACATTTCTCTAACATCTTAACACCCCTTTAACCACAAAAATAAAACCATCTCTAATTTTTTTCTATTTTTCTACAGTCGTCCCTGAATTAATCCCAAAGGCCAAAACCCGAACAGACGTTATAGCTTGTCTCTAAGAATGCGCATGATTGTTGCTGTTGTTTGATGTAATCCAAAGGTATTCATGTATTAGACCCAAACAATAACAATAAAGTGTTTTTGGGTTTTTTTCATGACCTTTTTCACGTTTTGATAATGAACATTAGTGAACAAGCATTATTGTCACTGTTTTTCTAGCTGCTTTGAACCACATGCAGAAATACACTCAGGAAACAGGAAAGGTTTAACAAGTTTATTATGAAATATATTAGAATGCTGGAGAACAAGGGACTCGGCGCTGAATGGAGAAAGGACCAATGGGAAGTAGCTGAAATTATTCTGGGTTGTTGATCTTGATATATTTTGCTTACAGATTGTGACTTGGAGATCTGCCGGGGGGGGTCGAAAGATGGATGGAAACTCTGGGAGTGTGTCAGGTAAGTGAAAGGTCCAGGTAATCCTGTCTTACTTGCACTTGAGGTAGAGGTGGCACCAGGTGGGTGATCTTGGAGGGGAGCACGGTTGAGGGTGAGCCAGGATCGTTCGCAGGTAGCCAGGGGAGCCTTGGAGCCGGAATGCAGCCAACTGAGAAGATAATCCGTGAAATTCTCCTGCAAAGAGAGGATCTATGTTTTCTGCATAAGCAGACTGGATACAGAAGCTCGGGACTGGAGGTAACTTGGGAAGGAGGACACGAGAAGGCAAGTACTCAGAAAAAATCACAAAGAGATTTGTCTTGGCCAGCTAGAGTTACCACTGCAGGTTAACACTCAGGCACCGGAGTGTTGGCAGCATTGGGTTCTTAAGGTCCTCTCCTGATGAGGCTGATGGAGAACACCTGTGGACTCAGCTCCTACCGTGCGTCTGGTGCCATCTAGAGGTTGGATGGGGTTAGTAGCAAGTAAAAAAGGTGAAAAGAAAAAAACTCCCAGAACTCCAACAGTACTCTCCCCTCAACGGCCGCTGCCTGGCGGCCCAGAAGAAGTTGAAGGCAGGGAGGAGAGGTAGTCAGAGATGAGGGACGGGCCACTGATAAAAGACCGGGGCACCCAGGTGCGGTCCTCAGGACCGTAACCCTCCCAGTCGACGAGATACTGCCAACCGCGACCCCGCCGACGGGAGTCCACAATCTGTTGGACCGCATAAACTGGGGGCCCCAATCCATCCCGAGTGGGCGGAGGGGGTTCGGCCGAATGGCAAGAAGGATTTGTGATGACGGGTTTGTTCTCAGAAACATGAAACGTTGGGTGAATGCGGAGACTCGAAGGAAGCTTTAAGTGGACAGCTGAAGGACTGATAACCGCCTCAATCTCATACGGGCCAATGAACCTGGGGGCGAGTTTCTTGGACATTGATTTTAATGGGATGTCACGTGACGAAAGCCAAACCTTCTGACCAGGTTGGTATTGGGGAGATGGAACCCTTTTCCTGTCTGCGAACCTTTTGTTCTGCTCTGCAGTGTGTTGAAGGGCTTGTGAGGTGGCTGTCCAGTTATGTTTCCATCTACAGATGTGATGACGTACTGAAGTGACAGAGATATCTTTTTCGTCAGCGGAAAACAATGGTGGTTGGTAGCCCAGAGAAGCTTTAAAAGGGAAGAAACCAGTGGAAGCAGAAGTGTGGGAATTATGAGCTTACTCAACCCAGGGCAGGAATTTGCTCCAGTCTGTGGGGTTGGTTGAAGTTAAACAACGGAGGGTGGATTCCAGTTCTTGATTCATTTGTTCCGTTTGGCCATTAAACTGTGGGTGATATCCTGAGGTTAGAGACACCTTAGCTCCCAATGCTAAACAGAATTGTTTCCAAACCTTAGCCATGAACTGAGGTCCGCGGCCTGAGAGGATTTTCAGAGGTATTCCATGGAGTCTGAAAACATGTTTCACCAGAAGTTGAGCTGTCTGAAGGGCAGAGGGTAGTTTTCTGAGGGGGATAAGATGACAGGTCTTAGAGAAACTTTCGATAATAGTGAGTATGGTGGTCATACATTTTGAAGTGGGAAGTCCGGTGACAAAGTCGAGGGCAATGTGTGAACAGGGTCGCTTAAGAATACAAAGGGGTTGCAATAGTCCTGCGGGTGGTTGGTTAGAGGACTTGTTTCTAGCACAGATAGCATAGGCTTGTACATACTCTTTCATGTCTCCATGAAAGGACGGCCACCAAAACCTTCTGGAGATGAGGGCGATGGTTTGACTAGAGCCAGGATTGGCCAAGAACTTGGATGAATGGAACCAGTGGATCAGGCGGGACCGGACAGCTGATGGGACGTATGTCCGATTTGGGGGTCCAGTTCCGGGATCTGGTTCAATCTTGAGGGCCCGGGATACCAAGTTCTCCACATCCCACGTGAGGGCTCCAACCACACAACTTGGTGGTAGGATGGGAGCAGGTTCCTCGTCAGAGTCGTCCGGGGAGAACTGTTGAGAGAGGTCGTCGGGCTTGATATTCTTGGAACCAGGTCTGCATGAGATCGAGAGGTTAAAAGGGAAAAAGAAAAGGGACCAACGAGACAGGCGAGGGTTAATGCGTTTGGCTGCTTGAAGGTAGGCTAGGTTTTTATGATCTGTCCATACCACAACTGGGTGTTCAGTGCCCTCCAGCCAATGACACTACTCTTCCAAGGCCAGTTTTATTGCCAGAAGTACGCATTCTCCCACATCATAATTTCTCTCTGCTGGATTGAATCTGTGGGAGAAAAAGGCACAAGGGCGAAGTTTGCCGTCAGAAACTGAAACTTGGGACAGCACAGCTCCGGCTCCAATGCCAGACGCATCTACTTCTAGGGTGAATTGTTTTGAAGGGTGTGGGTGAATGAGAATGGGGGCTTGAGAGAAACTGTCCTTGAGTCTATGAAAAGCAGCATCTGCCTGTGGAGTCCACTCAAAAGGGTGTTTAGTGGAAGTCAGAGCGGTTCATGGGGCTGCAGTTTGACTGTAGTTTCTGACGAATCTTCTATAAAAATTGGCAAAACCCAAAAACCGTTGAAGCTGTTTACGTGAGTCAGGAGTGGGCCATTCAAGTACAGCCTTTATCTTGTCTGGATCTAAACGAACCTGCCCACTCTCTAGGATGAATCCGAGGAAGCTAACAGAGGTCTTGTGACACTCAAATTTTTCAGCTTTTACATATAAACGGTTCTCTAGGAGGCGTTGAAGGACCAGGCGGACATGTTGTTGATGCTCTGAGAGGGTCTTTGAGTAAATGAGGATTTCATCTAAATACACAAAAACAAAACAATCGATGAAGTCCCTCAGGACATCATTCACTAGGGCCTGAAATACGGCCAGGGCGTTACAAAGGCCAAAAGGCATAACAAGATACTCAAAATGTCCCAAGGGGCTCTTAAAAGCTGTTTTCCATTCATCCCCTTGGCGGATTCGGATGAGATGGTAAGCATTTCGGTAGTTGAGTTTGGAGAATATGGTTGCATCCTGTACAGGTTCGAATGCGGAAGAGATGAGTGGAAGAGGATATTTGTTCTTTATTGTGATAAGATTGAGTCCCCTGTAATCACTGCATGGATGAAGGGATCCATCTTTTTTTCCCACAAAGAAAACTCCCACCCCTAGAGGAGACGATGAGGGACGAATGATGCCTGCAGCTAGGGATTCAGTGATATATTTTCGAGAGTTTGTTGTTCTGGGCGTGATATATTATATAATTGACTGGAGGGCAGAGGAGCCCCAGAGAGAAGGTTAATGGCGCCGTCGTATGGCCTGTGAGGGGGTAAGGACAGAGCCTTGGTCTTGCTGAAGACCTGTTTTAAATCCATATACTCCTCAGGGACTGAAGTTAAGTCTGGGTACTCCGCTGTTCCAGGATCAGGTTCTGGTTGTTTGGGCAGAACGGCTGAATGTAGACAGGATGAGAGGCAGTTAGTGGACCAAGAACTAATTTGACAGTTTGACCAATTAAGGAGTGGATTGTGTTTCTGGAGCCAGGGAAAACCAAACACTAGGGGATTGTGAGAAACAGGAAACACGAAGAAGGATATCAGTTCTCGATGATTGCCTGAGATTATTAATTCTAGAGGCTTGGTCTTGTGTGTGATGTGTTTAAGGTTATTACCGTCAATGGCAGAAACCAGGTGAGGGAAAGGAAGAAGTTCTGTGTCGATCTGAGCCTGCTCCACCAAGCGTTGGTCGATTAAATTTTGCTCACTTCCTGAGTCAATGAGAGCAGATAAGTGGTGTGAATCTTGGGAGAACAAGATGGTAGCTGGTATGGTGAATGTGTTATTGGTAGGGGAGAAGCGAAGGTCCGTCAGGTTCCCCTTTACAGCGGGCGGACCCTTTCTTTTGGTCGCACTGGACAAGAGGCGATGAAGTGTCCGTGTGTCCCACAGTATAAACACTGCTTCCTTGGTGGTGATCGTTGGCGTTCCTCTGGGGAGAGTCGGGTTCGACCAATCTGCATGGGTTCTGGGGAGGGTGAAAGTGGTTCAGGGCAAGGTGCTGCAGCTGAGCTCAGAGGTGCCTGTGATCTCACAGCAAACCTTTCAAAACGTGACTTTCTTCTATCTCTCAATCTATTATCTAATCAAGTAGCTAAAGCTATTAACTCATTTAGAGTCTTGGGTTCATCTAGCACAACTAACTCATCCTTCAAAGATTCGTCAAGGGACTGGAAAAAGAGCGCAGGTGTCCCAACCTGATGCGACTGCTAGAGTACGAAACTCTATAGAAAACTCTGAAAATGGTTTATTTCTTTGTTTTAATGCTCACAGACGGCGGGCTGTATTGGTCTGGTCTAATTCGGTGACAAAAATCTGCTTAAATTCACCAAAATCATTACAGTACAGCCGAAGCGGTTATGATCGGTAAAGCGAGCCTCAGCTCATCTTAATGCCTTTCCAGTCAGGAGTCCTAAAATAAAAGAGATTTTAACGTCATCATGGGAAAAAGATTGTGGAGAACGGTTAAACACTAGGGAGCACTGTAGGAGGAAACCTCCACAACTACCAACCTCACCGGAAAACTTCTCCAGGTTGGGGGAAATGACGGGAATGAGGAAGTTGCTGTGAGACGGCAGACTCAGTGGCCCCCTCTGTTGCAGCGGGGCTTAGGCTGTTCAGAGCATGCTGGAGTAATGAGGACATCTGTTCAAACTGTTGGTTGGTGTGGTGTTGTTGTTCCAGGAGGGATCGAAGTGAGTTTCTGTGGGACTGGATCTGGAGGCTATGACCTGAAAGAGTCTTCCTGAGTGTATCTGCTGGTCAGATTGGCCTGAGTGTTCTGTCATTGTTTTTCTAGCTGCTTTGACCCACATGCAGAAATACACTAAGGAAACAGGAAAGGTTTAACAAGTTTATTATGAAATATATTAGAATGCTGGAGAACAAGGGACTCGGCGCTGTATGGAGAAAGGACCAATGGTAAGTAGCTGAAATTATTCTGGGTTGTTAATCTTGATATATTTTGCTTACAGATGGTGACTTGGAGATCAACTCTGGGAGTGTGTCAGGTAAGGGAAAGGTCCAGGTAATCCTGTCTTACTTGCACTTGAGGTAGAGGTGGCACCAGGTGGGTGATCTTGGAGGGGAGCACGGTGGAGGGTGAGCCAGGTTCGTTCGCAGGTAGCCAGGGGAGCCTTGGAACTGGAATGCAGCCAACTGAGAAGATAATCCGTGAAATTCTCTTGCAAAGAGAGGATCTATGTTTTCTGCATAAGAAGACTGGATACAGAAGCTCGGGACTGGAGGTAACCTGGGAAGGAGTACACGAGAAGGCAAGTACTCAGAAAAAAATCACAAAGAGATTTGTCTTGGCCAGCTAGAGTTACCACTGCAGGTTAACACTCAGGCACTGGAGTGTTGGCAGCGTTGGGTACTTAAGCTGCTCTCCTGATGAGGCTGATGGAGAACACCTGTGGACTCAGCTCCTACCGTGCGTCTGGTGCCATCTAGAGGTTGGATGGGGTTAGTAGCAGGTCTATAGCAGGTCTATAGCAGGTCTATAGCAGACAGCAGACAGGTCTGGGATAAGGGTGCGGAGTTAAAGCAATGTTAGGTTTGAAAGCAATCCCCCCAGCTTTTAACATATCGCAGATCACTGTTTAATCCATCATCTAAAATGGAAGAGTTTGCCACAGAGAAGCAGCCAAGGGACCCATGGCACCTCTGCGTGAGTGGAGGTGAATATAGGGATATTCTGGAACAAAACATATTACAGATGTTTAAAAACTTGAAAATAGGTCAAAGCTATACTTTCTAGCAGGACACCAACCCTAAACAAACAATCGAATAGCTTAGATCAAATCATATTCATATTTTAGGATGGCCTGGTCAAAGTCCAAACCAACATGAGCTGGAGCATCTGTGACAAGACATGAACATTTCTGTTTAAATATGCTCTCCATCCAATCTGAATGAGCTTAAGCTGTTTTGCAAAGGAGAATTAATAAAAATGTCTGTTTCTAGATGCACAAAGCTTGCAGTTTTAGTTCTTAGTTACAATGGAGTGTGGTTCTGGGTTCACAGAAATTTGGAGTTGTAATGTGAGAACATTTCAAAGGTTCAAGGGGTGAGAATAGTGAGAATCTTTCTGCAGCGACCTGAATGGTAACTCTGTAGGTTGTGGAAGGCTTTGAAACACTGTGGACAAAAGGAAAAATCATCTGCAGTGGTCTGGGAATTTGTTTGCACCTCAGGTTCTCTGAAGCCAATCAGAAAGCTTCTTTCAATTTCGCGTCCTAAGAAGGCAAAAATAGCTTAGCACTGTTCACTGTTCACATGGCATAACATACTCCTATGTCCATTAATATATATCCATCCCACTCTGTGAATGGTTTCAGGGCTTGTCATGCCGCTTTCATGTTGTACGATAATCAGCTTATACAGGGGTTGGACAATGAAACTGAAACAACTGTCATTTTAGTGTGGGAGGTTTCATGGCTAAATTGGACCAGCCTGGTAGCCAGTCTTCATTGATTGCACATTGCACCAGTAAGAGCAGAGTGTGAAGATTCAATTAACAGGGTAAGAGCACAGTTTTGCTCAAAATATTGAAATGCACACAACATTATGGGTGACATAGAGTTCAAAAGAGGACAAATTGTTGGTGCACGTTTTGCTGGCGCATCTGTGACCAAGACAGCAAGTCTTTGTGATGTATCAAGAGCCACGGTATCCAGGTTAATGTCAGCATACCACCAAGAAGGACGAACCACATCCAACAGGATTAACTGTGGACGCAAGAGGAAGCTGTCTGAAAGGGATGTTCGGGTGCAAACCCGGATTGTATCCAAAAAACATAAAACCACGGCTGCCCAAATCATGGCAGAATTAAATGTGCACCTCAACTCTCCTGTTTCCACCAGAACTGTCCGTCGAGAGCTCCACAGGGTCAATATACACAGCCAGGTTGCTATAGCCAAACCTTTGGTCACTCATGCTGATGCCAAACGTCGGTTTCAATGGTGCAAGGAGCGCAAATCTTGGGCTGTGGACAATGTGAAACATGTATTGTTCTCTGATGAGTCCACCTTTACTGTTTTCCCCACATCCGGGAGAGTTACGGTGTAGAGAAGCCCCAAAGAAGCGTACCACCCAGACTGTTGCATGCCCAGAGTGAAGCATGGGGGTGGATCAGTGATGGTTTGGGCTGCCATATCATGCCATTCCCTTGGCCCAATACTTTTGCTAGATGGGCGCGTCACTGCCAAGGACTACCGAACCATTCTTGAGGATCATGTGCATCCAATGGTTCAAACATTGTATCCTGAAGGCGGTGCCGTGTATCAGGATGACAATGCACCAGTACACACAGCAAAACTGGTGAAAGATTGGTTTGATGAACATGAAAGTGACGTTGAACATCTCCC
This sequence comes from Crenichthys baileyi, assembly GCA_036173005.1. Classification (NCBI taxonomy): domain Eukaryota; kingdom Metazoa; phylum Chordata; class Actinopteri; order Cyprinodontiformes; family Goodeidae; genus Crenichthys; species Crenichthys baileyi. The sequence continues at coordinate 96,735 of JAHHUM010000926.1, forward strand.
ATGGCCTGCACAGTCACCAGATCTAAATATTACTGAGCCACTTTGGGGTGTTTTGGAGGAGCGAGTCAGGAAACGTTTTTCTCCACCAGGATCACGTAGTGACCTGGCCAGTATCCTGCAAGAAGAATGGTTTAAAATCCTTCTGACTACTGTGCAGGACTTGTATATGTCATTCCCAAGAGGAATTGACGCTGTATTGGCCGCAAAAGGAGGCCCTACACCATACTAATAAATTATTGTGGTCTAAAACCAGGTGTTTCAGTTTCATTGTCCAACCCCTGTATATCTGAGCTCATCGACAGTGAGGTACTTTATGTTACATTTATGTGCAAGAGGCTTTTCCTTGCAGTATCTATGGCAACTCAACACTCATACTTAACATCGGCACTGTGGCAGATTGGCAGTGAACAGTTAAAGATCACCCACCTCAGGTCTACACAAACGGGCAGACACAGCTGGAGGCAGAATGGCACTCTGTCCACAGTTTGATATTCAGGACGTTCGCTGTGAAGCTCCTCATTTTATTTTTAAATTTCGGCTTATTTTTTTGCCCATCAATATTTCATATTGCTTTATTCTTTTCATAATTGAAGCGTCTCAGAGCATAAAAGTGGCTGATTGTTGCAGATTGCTATCACATTAGTCTAATAGAAGAATCGTGACGACCCCACATAGACACAATGTTGTTTGCTGGAATAATAAAAACAAGAACATCAATTTCTCTTCACTTTGATTGCTTCTATTGTTTCATAACTGAGAATTTGATGCATTTGTTGCAATGACCTCAAAGTAAATTTTTTGTTTGTTGAATGTCAACTGAGTCGGTATTAGTTTTATCAGAATAGAGCTGAAAGGAATTACTAAGGTGTTTTATATTGAAGGAGAAAAAATTAAATTGCTCTTTATTACTATGACCACCACAAACATCTCTGACCTAAAAGAGATCAAAATGCCTTTCATGAATCCTGATTTCATTTCACCCTCAGACGACGGAAAGCTGACCTTTGATGAATTCAAATCCTACTTCTCTGATGGAGTCCTGACTGCTGAGGAACTGAAGGAGCTTTTCCACACAATTGATACTCATAACACAGAGTGAGTCAAGCAATTGCCTAATTTTGTTTTCGATCTGCTCAAACACACAGGACAGATTTTAGATATGAACAGACTAGAAAAATATAAAATATATGCAATGTATGAGATGTAGACGAAAACAAGCTTTTATTTTTCTGAACAAAAGTGTTCTCAGAGTTCTGGAGCAAACATGTCTTTCATTTAGTTTCACACAAAACTGAGGCTTTGTTTAAACTTTATTCACACAGTTTTACGCTAAATCAAACAATTCAAAGTGGGTTGACTTTCTTGACAATAGGCTTTGTGAAGTCATATTTCAAGTCAAAGCGAATGTTTCCTCCAAGTTCTTCTTTTGCTAATTCACTGAACACTGCTTAACCTCTGCTAGATGGAATAAGCTGTGGTTCATGGAGTAAAAATTTGATTCATTATGTTTATAGCTTCAGAACAGAATTTCCTGTCACTACTTTTAACTTCTCAGAGGCTCATTTGTTTTTGGTATAGCTCAACGATCAATCCTTGCCCCCCTTTGACCTCCTTGTACTTTGTTCCTCTTGACCCGTTTATTCACAAGCATAAATCAGGGCCACGGCCAAGCCTCCATGGGGCCCTAAGCGAAATTAGTTTTTGAGGCCCCCTATTTTTGCCAATATTAGGGATTGCTGCAATCAACAGTCAGATGATCAGATAATTTCGACACCTAATAAAAACCCACTGCAGCCCTGGGAGTGCTGTTTATATTATCCTATATCTATATATCATCTAGTTTTACTCGACGTAATAAAATAAACTAATATGCAATGTATTTACCACAAAATTTTAATGTTTATTGTTTTCAAAAAACTTTCCAAAGGTTCTCCCTAAGATTGCCACTCAGCTGGGTCAACTGGGGGAGCTAGTGGTGATCCATGGTGTGAAGGAGGTGGAAGCTGCTGAGGAACAGACAAAAAAAAAAGACAATGACAAAATAACAAGGACTTTAAATTTGCGTTGTCTATGTAATTATTAATCTAAGAATGTTTTGCACTACAGTGAGAAATTATAAAAGATGTTCTGATGTTAACTTACCAGGGAGATCAGCAGTGGTAGCAGACACAGAGGAGACTGAGGATGGAGGTGCCAGACATGACTTAGTAGAGGATACAGATTGAAACATTGAAAACATCAACAACAAAACGATAGTTATGTTAGATGTCATTTTAGACATTGTGTGCATTGTGTCAACTTACATGAGTGAAATAGCACCTTTACAACACACGTTGGATGAGTTGTGTTGAATAGATTGCTGGATAAATTTGAATAGAACAGGCTTTGCATCAAGATAATACAACAACTCAAGAACCACTTGAACCTTGAAGCAGAAAGCTGTATTTCCAGTGCCTGTCTTAATAATAGATAACATTTATGGTAACAAATATGGAAGGGGGCTAAAAACATATCACTTTTCATGTGTCTTTGACACGTTATGGGCATGTTGTTTGTGTGTTGTGCTGATATTACTTCATGACAGAGTTCAATTGTCAGATTTATTGTGGTGTTTTTGTATCAAGGGAGCTCCTACCAAGAGATCTTGCCCCACCCCTACTTGTAACTGAGAGTAAAAGCCTTAAAAGCATTCCCCCCAATACTTCCTTTGCTACACTGTCTCCATGTTGGATTTTGTATTGATTTCTTCTTTAAAAGCTCTAAACGCATGAAAGACCTCTCTACCTGAAATGTCCTTTCCTGATCAATCCATTGATCATGATAGGCTGCCCATTGTTAGTGTGTGTTTGAAAGAAAATCTTTCATCTTTGTGACATTTTGCTGACATTTTTGTTGATGCATGTCCTTTCCCTCTTTGTAAAGCACATTGAAACTGATTGACAAATTGCTGAACAAGGAGTAAATTGTTATTACTCGTACTATTACTATTAATCTTCCGCTTTATCCGGGACCGGGTCGCGGAGGCAGCAGAGCTGGAGGAGGTGTCTGGGGAGAGGTGTCTCTCCCCAGACACCTCCTCCAGCTCCTAGGGCGGAGCCCAAGGCGTTCCCAGGCCAGCCGAGAGACATAGTCCCTCCAGCGTGTCTTGGGCAGTCCCCTGGGCCTCCTCCCGGTGGGACGTGCCTGGAACACCTCTCGAGGAAGGCGTCCAGGAGGCATCCGGTATAGATGCCTGAGCCACCTCAACAGGCTCCTCTCGATGTGGAGGAGCAGCGGCTCTACTCCGAGTCCCTCCCGAATGGCCGCGCTCCTCACCCTATCTCTAAGGGAGTGCCAGGCCACCCTACGGAGGAAGCTCCTTTCAACTGCTTGTATCCGGGATCTCGTTCTTTCGGTCATGACCCAACGTTCATGGCCATAGGTGAGGGTAGGAACGTAGACCGACCGGTAAATCGAGAGCTTCGCTTTTCGGCTCAGCTCTCTCTTCACCACAACGGACCGGCACAGGGCCCCATTACTGCGGTAGCCGCACCGATCCGTCTGTCGATCTCCCGCTCCATTCTTCCCTCACCTGTGAACAAGACCCCGAGATACTTGAGCTCCTCCACTTCAGGCAGGAACTCCCCTCTAAACGGAAGAGGACAAGCCACCCTTTTCCGGTCGAGAACCATGGCCTCGGACTTGGAGCAACTGATCTTCATTCCAGCCGCTTCACACTCAGCTACGAACCGCCCCAGCGCATGCTGTAGGTCTTGGCTAGAGAGGGGCCAGCAGGACCACGTCATCTGCAAAAAGAAGAGTCGAAATCCACTGGTCCCCAAACCAGACCCCCTCCTGCTCTTGGCTGCGTCTAGAAATCCTGTCCATAAAAGTTATCAACAGGACCGATGACAAAGGGCAGCCCTACCGGAGTCCAACATGCACCGGGAACAGGTCCGACTTAGTGCCGGCAATGCAGACCAAACACCTGCTCCGCTTGTACAGAGACCGGATGGCCCCTAATAAAAGGCCCCCGTTTCCATACTCCTGGAGCACCCACCACAGGGCATCACGAGGGACACATTCGAATGCTTTCTCCAGGTCCACAAAACACATGTGGACCGGTTGGGCAAACTCCCATGAACCCTCGAGTACCCTTTAGAGGGTATAGAGCTGGTCCAGTGTTCCACGGCCGGGACAAAAACCACACTGCTCCTCCTGAAGCTGAGGTTCAACTATCGGCCGGACTCTCTTCTCCAATACCCTGGCGTAGGCCTTACCAGGGAGGCTGAGGAGTGTGATCCCCCTGTAGTTGGAACACACCCTCCGGTCACCCTTCTTATGAAGGGGGATCACCACCCCAGTCTGCCAGTCCAGAGGCACTGTCCCCGACCGCCACGCAATGTTGAAGAGGCGTGTCAACCATGACAGCCCCACAACATCCAGAGACTTGAGGTACTCAGGGCACATTTCATCCACCCTCGAAGCCCTGCCACCACGGAGCTTTTTAACCACCTAGGTGACTTCGGCCTGGGTAATGAAAGAGTCTAACCCCAAGTCCCCAGCCTCTGTTTCCACCAGGGAATGCGTGATGGCAGGATTGAGGAGATCCTCAAAGTACTCCTTCCACCGCCCGATAATGTCCCCAGTCGAGTGTTGGGGAAGCACTGCTTCCGTGACTAGCACAGAAGTCCAACAATGAAACACCACTCGGATTCAGATTGGGGAGGCCATTCCTCCTGATTACGCCTCTCCAGGTGTCACTGTCGTTTCCCACGTGGGCTTTGAAGTCCCCCAGCAGAATAATGGAGTCCCAGGGAGGGGCACTATCCAGCACCCATGACAGGGACGCAAAGAAGGCCGGGTACTCCTCACTAGCGCTCGGCCCGTAGGCCGAAATGACAGTCAGAGATCTGTCCCCAACCTGAAGGCGCAGGGATGCGACCCTCTCATCCACTGGGGTAAACCCCAACACGAGACGACTGAGCTGGGGGGCAACAAGCAGAACCCACCCCAGCCCGCCCCCTCTCCCCGTGGGCCACTCCAGAGTAGAAGAGAGTCCAGCCCCTCTCGAGTAGATGGGTTCCAGAGCCCTCGCTGTGCGTGGAGGCGAGCCCAACTATTTCTAGTCGATATCTCGCGACCTCCCTCACAAGCTCAGGCTCCTTCCCCCCCAGCGAGGTGAAATTCCACGTCCCTAGAGCCAGCCTAAGTGGTCCCACTGGGGGATGGCCTCGCGTCTGTCGTTCGGGCTTGGCCCGGTCGGGTCCCGCGAGGAGCAACCTGGCCACCAGGCGCTCTCCAACGAGTCCCGACCCCAGGCCTGGCTCCAAGGTGGGGCCGGGCGACGTCACATGCCTCGATTTAGTAGTCCTCGTGAAGGTGTCTTGAACCGCTCTTTGTCTGACCCGTCACCCAGAGCCTGCTTGCCTTCGGAGACCCTACCAGGGGCATTTAAGCCCCAGACAACATAGTCTCTAGGATTATTCGAGCACTTAAACCCCTCCACTACGTTAAGGTGGCGGTTCAAGGAAGGGTAAACTCTTAATAAATATGTAAAAATAAAACTATATTTTCTGTCAAATAACAGTTCTTTTAATGTCATATGTTGTAATCTTTCATACAGAAGTAAACAGTTTGATTACAACCATGCAACGTTGAAGAAAACATCTGGGGTTCTTTGCACATCAACACAAAAACTTGTTCTTTTTTATTATGTGAGGAGATCTGCTGTAAAAAAGAAGGACTGCTTTTGGTTTATGCTCACTGCCTGAGCAGATTTTCCGCTTTTTAACTCTGTTGTTAGTTTTCATTGAAAAAAATATGAGCAACCAGGTTAATTATGTTCAAAACCATAATTTTGGAAGCAATCCACAACTGCATGATGATAAGCGCTTTATCTACTGAGGTATGTCTGCTGATTTTATTATGAAATCATTGAACTTATGTAACAAAAGCTGATTATACATTAGATGTAATGCACTTCTATCAACTTTTATTTATCAGGGCATCACATCTGTTTTTGCAGAGAAATATAATGCTTATTTCTTGGATATTCTCATACTGAGTGATCTAATTCCACACTTGTTTTAAGTCATTGATCTTTTTTTCTCAGTGTAGACTTAAATTTGGATTAAAAAGTAGAAAAACAAGCAAGACTGTTGAACTTTTAAACAGACTAATCACATATTTGTTTTATCTTGTAAATAAGTCATCCAGTCCTCTCCCTAGAAACAGTAAATTAAAAATGAAAAAAAAAAAACTGAGAAAATGCAGTAGTTTGTAAGCCAATAAATATTCAATGTAAAACTTAATCTGTGATCCAATTTACTTGCCCTTCTTTCTGGATTGTTTTCAATATGCATATTTTTATACATGTTCTTCATTTTAGTTGGATTGATGTGAAAGGAGATTCCAGTGATATGTTCTCTTTTTGTGACATATTTATTTCCTACCGAGCAAAAAGCTGTATAAGGATTTCTCTGTGGGAACGTTAAAGCTATCTTTGGACTCGTGTTGCTGGCTTGAATAAACTTAGATGGTTTTTGGGTTCATTTCTATTTAACTGAAATGGAAAAAAGATTTTGGAAAAAAAACGAAGCTGAAAATTAAAAAGATGAGATTTAAAGCATGGAAGAGTTATCCTGAAGGAGCTAAGATGACTCTCAAAGGTTGATTATTCACAAAAGGGTTAAAAAAAATTTATTTACTGTAAAAAAACAAAAAACAAAATAAAATAAAAAAAAAACCTTCATATAAACTAACATTATGTAAAACTAATAAGCTACAATAAATTATATCACTGTAAGTAATTAAAATCTGTCCCATACTTGGTATAATAGTCTATGAAAATCTGTTGTAAGGGTGAATTATTTCCCCTTGTATCGAACAATCTTTGCCAGTGATTTAAAGTACAAGGAAATTCAACATATTTCTTATATGTTATATAAGATATATTTAGGAACATTAAAATTACACTTTGATCAAGAATTATAATAACAGCCACCTACAAACCTTAACTGTTTTAGTCAATAAATAAAGTAAGAGATGCTTTATCCCAGCCCATAATAAAACTGATTTTTTTTCTACAATATTTCTAAGACTTGGAGAGAGACAAAGAATTTAAACAAAATAAAAACACTTCAAGCGGAAGGTTTCATCTTTTAAATGAGAAGTTTATAAGAGTTTAACACAATATTCCCATTTGAAGATATCTATTTGTAGATTACTTTAAACCCTTTTCTGAATGTCTGCAATTGTAAAAGGAGATAATTCTGAGATACATTGACACATATTGATCGGCAGACAGGCACAAAAGACTTCTTGTGGGTGAAAGGTCATATCTGATGTGTTTGTGCTAACTACAATTGCTATATTTTGCATTTCTGTGTGCCCTCTTTGTCACAGCTGAGCCTTTTTTTTTTAAATAAAATCCATGTTAAACTGAAGGTGAATGTGTCCAAATCTCATTGAATTAAGAGCAGAAACAGGCAGATATTGAAGTTGTTAGAACCCAATTTAGAGCTCTCAGATTAAGTACAGTATTGATTAGAGAATGAGTCACCAAGCTGTACGATGCACCTTCCATTGCAGAAAAGGTTTCCCAGCTTGGTGTGCAACACTGAACACGTCTATTTTTAAATATATACATATTTAGCTCAGAAAACTGCTTATAAAGATTTGGATATGCATGTTTTTATATGCAGTTTTATTCAGCACATTAGTGTTATATCATCCATGAGAGTATGTGAAATGTAAAAAGGGCACATCAGAAAGAGCTTAGTAGTCTGTTATAGAGTTTAAAGTCTAACTTCTCCTGTTCTCAGCTGCCCTCAATGTCTAAGTGTTTTCTCTTGTTCAGACCAGTTTGTCACAGCTTTTTCCCAGGTGAAAAACAACTACAGCTTCTGTTGAGCCTAATGTAAGCCAACCTACATCTTCAGTTTCTGTCAATGTGACAATGAAACATTTTTGTAAGTCTTAAAAATATCTGAATGGCTTATACAATGACTAGAAGACATGTGTGACATGTAACAATCACATATGTTTCTACTTCCTTTCTTATAGGTCTATTGCTTTCAGACCTCCTAAAATAAAGCTGAGAATTTGTCTCAGAAAGCAAACATATTCAAAAAGCAAATATATTCTTCAAAGAGTTTCCTTCCTCACAAATCTGACTGAGAAATTCAAATATTCCAAACATGCTCTGCTCCCCTCAAGTTGTCTTCACATCATGACTCATCAAATCAAAGTCTGTCTGAAAAGGGCTTTTGCTCATTGGGAAAGAATTACCCGTATTGGTCTTTCACCTTGTAATTGTGCGTTTCTGAGGAGTTCATTGCATTTAAATGTTTCTGTTTTGTGGTCTTTTTGCAGCAATGTGGACACGGATGAACTCTGTGGTAAGCTAAAGCTGTACTGTTGAGTGTTTCAGAGAAACACTCAAATGCTATTTGACATTTTAAACGACATGAACAAACCCCACAGGGCATCTGAATAAAACTCTTTTCTATTTCTGCCTGTATTTCATTTTTTCTGTTGCTCTGTAGAGTACTTCTCCCAGCACCTCGGTGAATATGAAAATGTTCTTGCAGCTTTGGAAGAACTGAATATGTCCATACTAAAAGCAATGGACAAAACAAAGAAGGTAAGATAAAGGAAATAGCAGTTGTCTCACAACTACACAGAATAAAAAAATGCTGCATTAGTATTGAATATTAATTCATATCCCTCTTGGGTTCCTGGACATTTTTATGTGTGTTTTTAAAATGTCTTTTATTTTGGCATAACCTTTGCTGTGTTGTTTCATGTAGCAGACATATAGGCCATGGTTTTGCATTTTGGGGTAAATTTGAATGTTTCATGATTTATTTTCATTTCAAGTCTTTCATATGTCTTTTAAAACCCTTTGGCATTTTTTGTGCCATTGAGTCATATTCAGAATAAATTTTTCTGAATACCACTGCAATTTTATTTCCATTGTTAATGTTTTCTTCCACTAGTGTTAAAGATATCTTTAAAATATGATGTTTTATCAGTGACTTTGCAAAACAAATAAAATTGTTTAATCGATGGTTCAATATTTCTGCCAATTGTCTCATCTCTGACTTTAATCACTAAAAAAATTAACAATGCCATGAATATTTATTATTTATGATATAGACTGAAGTTAATGCCTTTCTTTAAAAAATACTTAAAACTGTGCATTGAAAAGGTATTTGCACCCCTACAGATAGAATAAATCTATTTTTTTGTCAGCCTTAAAAGTTTTAGATTGTTACAAAAATGTTAACATCAGAGAAGGAACCTGTGGAGATATACCATGATTACTGCTTGACTGCTAGAAATAAAGGAATCCTTTACAAAGAACCTGTCCAACAACATGAAGTACAACGAAAGATCTTAAAAAAGCAACACATGATACTCTTATATTAAGAAATTTGAGAATAGATGAGAAACAAAGTCAACTGCATCTACCAAAATTACTCCAAGAGCACATCAACAACAAATCCAGAAGGTCATAAATGAACCCAGAACATCTAATGCACTGCAGACCAGGAGAGTTCCATGGTCAGAACCACTGCTGACAAAACGAACAAAAAGGCCCGTCTCATATTTACACAAATCATCTTGATCATCCCCAAGACATTCTGGGAAATGTTCTGTGGCCTGAAGAGACAAAAGCTGAAATTTTTAGGTTTGTGTCTGGTTACATTCTGTATAAATGTAAGTTAAAGCAGAAATCAATGCAACAAAACATCTGACAGTCAAAATCTCAAGTAAAAACTGTTCTGTGATTATATATAAAGAATCCTTAGAGGACCCTTCAGTTTTTGCTCTGCTTTGGTCCCTCGGACCCACAAAAAACACTCCTTTTTATCCACTGCCAATATTCTGTACAGTGCAGCGAATAATAATTTGTCCTCCAACAGATTTCTTCTGTTTTTTGCCTTTCTGTTACACCTTAATGTTTCAGATCATCAAACAAATATTAATTCCAGACAAAGATAAAGTGACTAAATGCAAAAAGCCATTTTCAAATGGTGATTTGATTTATGAAGCGGTAAAAGCTTTCCAAACCAACTTGAGCCTATGTGAAAATTTTGGGCCACTCTTTTGTGTAGAATTACTTTTATTTCAGCGACATTGGAGGGTTGATGAATAAATTTAAGATTACAGAGAATAAGCCTCAGTGCTGTCATGCCACCCAACACTTTGTCTTCCAGTAAAAGAAAAACACATTTTAATTTTAAACAACCCAAACCTTTCTTTCTAATTGTTAAAATTGTCATCTAATGGGCCAAGATGATTAAATTTTACTTTTAGATTTAGAAATCATGAGGGTCTCTGTGTCTTTTAATTTTACTGAGTTATGATTCATGTGGTGTGACAAAAAAATGCTGAAAAGTCAGGTTAAATTTGAGACATTTAATAATAAAACACAGAGATGCATGATTTGTCTGGCTTTGGCCCTGTCTCTTAGCTGCAAGTCAAGTGTCTTCTCGGCGTGCAGCCCAACTGCCTCCTTCTGATCTCCTATTAGTCAAATTTCCATCACAGAGCTGAAAAGGACGAGCCATGGCTTAGTCATACTTATTAAGCACCAGAACAAAATATGCTGCACTGGACTTGTGGAGTAAATAAACATCAAACTAAATGAACTACAACGGCGTTAGATAATAGATGTAATAGAGCCCATGTATAAGATCCCCTTGATGTTAGTGAAACAAAGTGAAAAGAAAGGATGGAGGTGGAAAGGGAGAGAAGAGATGAGCGAACAAGCAGTGATGAGGGTAAATGATCAGAGATTAAACACATGACAGATGTAGGGAGACGTCAAAGAGGTAGGGTGTTTAATCTGCAAGGAGAGCCTTGTGCTTTTCTCTCGTCAGACACAAACTGAGAAGGTCAAATCGCTCCTTAGATCTTTACCACAGTCCACACATTTTCATGGGAAAATTATGAGACAAATGGCTGGTAGTAGATCTGGTTGAAAAAAAAGTTTTATAAGATTTTTTGAGGAAAACAAAAATAAAAACCAATGAATCCTTGAGTGAAAGGGAAGAGGTGAATGTGGAACATTTAAAAGCAGCATTATAACCACAAATTTCACTGTATTTTGTTTGGATTTTATGAGATAGAACAACACCAAGCAGTGCATATAGTAGTAGTTTCAGTGAAAACCACTGGATGACTTTAACGGTTTGTGTGGCGTGAATTTGTATTATACCCCTCTGAGTAAATACTTTGAACAACCTTTGAACAAGAATAATTAAAACTGATCACAACAGAATCACAACATACAAAAAGAAAGAAGAACAAAAACAGCAAACAAACTAATGCAGAAAAAAGATACAAAATTATTAAATTATAATTAAAAATTAAAAATAAACAATGGATGAGACAGGAAAAAATTGACAATTTGGCAAAACTAAAATGAAACTTGACAGGATATGTAAAAAAATATCACAAGAGCAAATGTTTAATTAATGAAAGAAAAATGCAGGAAGTATGACTGGCAAAAACATGAAACATGAAAACTAAAGCAAAACAGAAGCTCACCCAAAAACATAAGCAATATGAAAAACAAGATCAAACCCGTCAGAATATATTTTATATCTAATTCGGTACCCGAACAAATCAAAACTCACAATGATCGCTTTTCTTTCCTTTTTACTCTGAAGAGATATGCTTGATGAAACAGTCTTCTAAAAGAAGCTGAAGAATGTAGGAGAGAAATGGTTTCTGTCAGTAAGGTTTTGACTTTTAAAAAGCATTTTTTTGCCTCACTCTGAACTTTTTAAAAGCTTTTCGACATCTGCCTGAGGAAGAACAGGACTTCTGATGCCCTATCATTCGGCCTCACAGACGTCTTCACAGTTCGCTCGCTGACTCAGAATGGAAATTTGACCTCACTTGAAAACAAATTACTCTGCACAGTCTGGACAAAATGGGCAATGACAAAAAACTAAACTACAACACCCAGTGAGAGACGAGATTTATATCCACAGATGTTAGATTTTGAAAAATATAATGCCATTAGAAACAAATGATACAAAATGTGTGATCTGTTAAATTTCTTAGAGTATTCTTGAGCCCGGAGGAGAACAGATGCTGCATTAGTGACTGACTGAATCTCGGTCATCTCTGTTCAATTGTATATGTGTTTGAGTGGGCAGTCTCTGGCTGTGGATGTGTGTGAGGGGGCCGGTTGCATGTGAGTCTCTTCGTAACACATCTTGTATTGTTTATTTCTACGCTTATAAATGTGTACGCGGATATAATATAAATACCATCAGAGATACCATATGGATGTTGTTTGGCCCGGTTATCTGTGATAAAAGGAACCACAGATTTAATTTCAAAAAAATGTAAAAGATGTTGTGAAGGTAGATAATGTAGTAATTTATTTGCAAAATATATGTAATTACATAGCCATTATTAGCATGTTGGTAATCAGAAAGGTGAATAAATTTATAAATAAATGTATATTTATTGCAGCATGAGCTGCTGCACAACATGAGTCCAAGCAATGTAATCTAAAATACCTTAATATATGAACACAATGAAAACAAAAAGAGAAAATCTTTCCATGTGCATCGCCCTCCACATTAATAAATGGTTAATGATGGTGCTATTGAATAAATCTGTCCTTTAGCACAGTAATTTCACACACAAAAAAGTAAAAAATCCTAAATTTAATTTCACTAATTTTATTTAGAAAGGAAGGTATCACATTTTGAGAAATGCAACATATTGCCTAAACACATGAATTTGAGTGACATCCCAATCTTGATCTATAGGGTTGGTTCACCCTTCAATGGTTTAGGGATGTGTTTTTTTGGGTTTTCTGACATTTTTTCTAGAAGTGCATTTGTGAGGGCAAATTAATCCCAAACCTGTTCCTTCTGGTTGAGGACAGGACTATGTGCAGGCCAGCCAAGTTCCTCCGCACCAACCTCAGATCCAGTATGACAGAGCTTGAGCTATTTTGCAAAGAAGAATGGGTAAAAATATCCGCTCCTAGATGTGCAAGGCTGGTAGAAACAAACCCCGAAAGATCTGAAGATGTATTTACTATGAACGGTTGTTGTATTTACTGAGGGGGGCTAAATACAAATGCATGCAACATTTTTGAATAATGTATTTGTAAAAAAATTGGAAAACCCTGTTTCTTTGATTTTATAATCAATTTTTGTAATGGTGTATCGCATAAAATCCCAAAGAAAATACAATGAAGCTTGTGACTAGTGTGACAGTAGGTGAAAAAATTTAAAAGCTATGAATACTTTTACAAAAAACAGCTCATAGAGTTCAGCTAAATTCTACAAATGTCATATTTAGCCAGTGTCTGTGTTTTTTAATTTGTGTTTTTGTTTATTTTTACTTAGTCTGGTCCTTTGTTCCCTGTTCTACACCTGTTCCTAGTTTCCATTGATTACCTGGTCTTAATGTTCATTGGTTCTCCCTGCATTTCCTTAGTTGCCTCTGTTCCCTGCTGTGTCCTGGGTCGTACTTATTTCTGTGTCGGGGTTGTTCTGTGTCGGGGTCGTGCATCCCATGTCCAGGCCTGGTTCTGGTTTCCCTGCCTGGTTTGTGAGTTAGAACAATAAATCTCGGACTTACCATCATTCATCTGTCTCCTGGGGTCTCTGTCTCTGCACTTGGGTCCTACCCACAACAACCCACATCATGACAACAAAACATAGTGATGAATTCAAGAGTGAAGTCAGAAGGATTGTGTTGTTTGTTTTCTAATATATCTTCATTTTAGTTTTTATTTTAGTAAGGAGGACAAGTTATCTGATTGCAAAGGTCCAGCTTATTCTCAAATTCTGGCATTTTTTGTCTCTGTGGGGTTGTTGGACGAAAGTACAACAATATGTAGAGTTAAAAGTCACTGCCTTCACCATGGCTCTTGTTTGACCTTTTGTACAGCAGACAATTAGGCACTGAGAAAAGGAAAAAAGGAATAAAAATCAGCCAAACGGGATGCTGTTTTAAATGGCTGTAGATATGTAGAACGGACACACACAAGACTGCAAGAGGCTGACCTTTACCAGTCTGTCAGAACTCATTCTCACCAGTTCAATGCACATTAATGTGCAAATGTGTGCTAGCTTAAACGATTCAATATTGCTCATAAACAAAATGACGCATTAAATTGTTAGAGATGTTATTGCACATTTTTTGGAACCAGCAGACCCTTTTTTCTACTCTTATCTATCAGGAATTAGCTTTTAAATCTCTGTTTTGTTAGTCAAGAGTACAAACAGTCACCCAGCTCAAAACTGAGTGAGCAGCTGCAGAGCACACTCCGCAGTGGCAAGCATCTCTCACTTCTCCTTGATTAGAGTCGGAACAACAGTCAGCCCTCCTGCTTTGTTTCTGGCACAGCAGATGACATGTCCATAATTTCACAGGTATATTTTTCCCTCTCAATCAGTTTACCCAACAAGCACAGCCGGACAAAATTGAAATCATTCCACAGTAAATGACAAGGTGCAGGTGACTCCATCACACATGCAATATGTCTATCAAACGTAATAGAAACACATAAGTCTCATATTTTTCTCGCTATACCATCACTTGTTGTGTAACTCAGAAAACAAAGATACATCAGGAGAAGTAATAAAGTCATAATCTTTTCAAACTATGTCCCATGGATCCTAGAATAACAATGTCTGATGGTAAAAGGGACTGCAGTTCCTTCTGTCTTTACTCTTTGATTATCTGCGGGCCAGAATAAAGTGGTCCAGTTTGGGTTCCTGATGTAGTGTCCCAAATAAACACGTCCTCTTTACTGTGGTAAAGATGGGAGCAGATTGATATTAATATGCTGCCTTAAACTAGCTTAAACCATAACAATGTTCATATATAATCAGTCTCATAATATGTGCTTAAACTGTAATAATGTACATGAATATGTAGTATTAATTTGTCTACAGGGTGTATTCTTCCTCTATCCCATTCATAAAGATGCAGGCCTGATTCGATATTTATCGATATTTCTTTGTTTGTCATCTGTAAAATATATACGGTAGTTTAATTGTAACAATATCCAAAAGTATGTAAAACTTATTTAATTTGTTATTGAAACTAATAACAGGTAATCGAGCAATTATGTTATTAGTAGTAAAATATCAAAAGTAATATTCACATAATTTCCTAATGATTTGACTGAAAAAGAAATAAGAAAATAAAAAAGAAGAGAAAAACAAACTAACCATAATCCTGCAATCTGCTGCTATAAGGGAAATAACATCTTCTGAATAAGAAAGTCTTCTTTTGCTGAGCAAAAGAAGACTTACTGTGGTCTGGGTATTTTTGCACCACTTTAATGTCACAGGTAGCAGCTGGTTTATCTGACCCAGATCAGTGAATGTTAGGATGGTTTCCCTCCTTTGGTGGGTAACCCTTTTGCTGGTTCTGTTTTCCGTTTTCTGACTCAGCTCAGAATGTGTTTTAGTGTGAAAGGTGCATATCAACCCCAGGACAAAAGCAAAAGACTTTTTGCTTGCTGATGCTGGTAAGAGGGTATCTTCAACCGCAGTGAAAGTGCTGCACCAAAATGGTCTGAAAGGCCACTTGGCGAGGATGAAGCCAGAATCAAAGTGTTTTGCCATAATGACCATCATTAGATTCGGAGAAAAAAAGGTGAAACACCAACCCGACTGTGATGTTTGGTTTGACTAAATGTCAGACAGTAAGAAAAAGAACATTTTCAGCTGTGTATGTGTATGGTTTCAACTGTGCTAAGAGACTTAAATGTAAAAAGGTGAAGTGTGATGATATGTAAACAGGGACCAGGTGAGAAGGGGAGAGCAGAAACTCTAAATAAGACCAGGGAACAGACTAAAGAAAACACTTAATGTTGGAGCAAAAAGATGACTAAAGCATTACAAATACAACAAATATCCATAGAACCTCTCATTTCTTCCTCATCCTCCTTTTCATATTTTCTCTTCATAAGCAGCAATGTTACATAATATCTCCTGAACAATCTTGTGGGCACATTTTAATTAGCAGAGGAGGTTTGGACGCTTAGTGACTTTGGATTGGCATGTGAAACCTGTCACAGCTTCCCTTTGTTGTTCCACCCACTCAAACTTGTCCTCCTCCTCTTCCCCACCTTGATTGACAGGACTATCAGGAGTCCACCCACCTGGAGCAGTTTGTGACCCGCTTCTTGCTGAAGGAGACGACCAATCAGCTTCATTCACTTCAAAGCTCTCTTGAGTGCGCCATGGAAACCACGGCTGAGCAGACCCGCCAGGAGAAGTGAGTTGCGAATCCCTCTGGTCCTTCACACCAACAAACACACTCAGAAACATGAGTGAAATGTACACTGAGACCCATAGTTGTATGCTCGTAATGGTCTTCGTGTTTTGTTTGTCCTAACTTACATCCCTCATTACAGACATGAAGGATGTGTTTGTACTGAACGCCTGTACCCGGTGCCTGATCGGAACACCTGCTCCTGACAAATTTTACCTAATTAACAAAAGCTCGTTAGGATCTGAGAAAAGGGACTTAGGAAGGATGTGATAAAAGAAAAACAACTATCATAATGATCGGGGAAGCACAAAATCTATTTAATTTTGCCTTTTTTTTTATTTACCGTAGATGTTTCAGAAATGTTTCTTTCATTTTATTTTATGTGCTATTTTAATTTAACTAAATTGACATGCACACAAAATATAATTTTCACAATAATTAAATATTACATTAATTTAAAAGGCAATCTTTAAATCTGCTTATAAACTAATAGACAGCAGCGTACAGTTCCTTTGCTTCAATAATGTGAAACAAACCTTCAGAAAACTTCAAAAATGCTGAATCACTGAGTTTTGTTTTTTTACTTTTTATTTATCTATTTTGAATATTAAAGACAAAGATCATGGGGACATGGGTATTACAGTAAATGCAAAAACTGTACTTACTTACAACTGATCATAGGATGGAGGATAAAAGGATTAGACGGACTGAAGCCTCATCTGCAGGCAGCTGGGTGCTAGCTTGTTATAGCTAGCTATTGTGCAACTTTTATTACTTTACCAGAAGATTACTGCAAAAATAAACAGACAGCACCAAGTAACCATGAAAATGGGCCATCAACCAGTGGTAAATCAGTTCTGTCATTGCGAGGCGCCCTATGGGTGTACTTGCTCTATGTTTACAAATAAATGATTCACATTATTTGGTCATGATCAGATAATAAGAATATTCGCAAATTCATAAATGTACTGGCCTGGGTGATAATGGGCTCTCAGTGGTTCTGTGAGTAGAGTTCAGCCCTGATCAGGCGGTTATTCTCAAAGGGTTCTGTTGCCTTTGTGCATGCAGGTTCTTGATCAGTCTGGGTCTGCATTCAGAGCTCCAACATGCCTTATGTGTGCTCAGGTCATCAGCGCTGGCGATGACTCACCCAGTGCACACATGCACAGATTCCCCACATGGCTTGCATGTGTGAAGACAGACATGTAGTTGAATCTTCCCTGCAGGTAATGCCTGTGTTTATTTGAGGCAGGGTACATTTATATGAAGACTAATGACTCATTGTTTTCACCTGTCTGTGTGTTGCCCAACGGTCTCTATAGAGGAAAGAATTAAGGGGAAAAACTCCAAATAACTACTGCTAATGGATGACTAAGTTTCTAATGAAATGTCCATAAAGGACCTTTTAACAGTTTTTGCATTCATTCTCTAAAGATGTATGTGTGAATGTAGTTTCTAATTTTGTGCTGGAATAGTTTTTTTATTTTAAACGTTATACACAATACAAAATGTAGGTTCTTCCAAACCTGACTACCTTAATGGGAATATATGATTATTTTTACAACTTGTGTGCTTATGTAAATAAGCATGAATTAAAATGTGCATATTGCAGCTGGGAATCGCAGTAGAAGGGTGCCGAAGACTGAACGCAGAAATTGGAGTCAATCCAGGACCCACGGAGACAAAAATAGTGATAGTACACTCTGTAGCTTGAACTTGAGTTTGTAAAGTGAAGATTTGTTTGCTTTATTCAGAAAGGAAGTGGAAGTTGGGAGAATGTCACAATATGTCAGTTTTTGAGTTTCTGTGTGTACTTGTATTTGTATTTCTGCTTATTTTAGTGTTTTGTATGTTGTTAGGGAGTATTTTATTTTCTCCATTCCCTGGTTAGCTCGTATCTTCCCTCAGTGCCTCAACTCCCTTCTGCCCCTCAGCTGCTTTTCATCTGCTTATTCACTCACCTGTGTAACATTCCAGTAATCAGCCTCCCCAGCATAAACAGTTCTCTATTTTTTTTCAGTCAGTATCAGATCCTTTGTTGTTTCCTTGTCTGTGCTTTTTAATAAATCCATATCTTTGTTTCGGTCCTCAATAACACTAAATCATGGCAGAAAAACGTTGTCTGAACAGGTAAACTGTCCAGACAACATTTAAACATAAAATCTAACTAAATTTAACAGAATCTAACAAACTGTCACCATACCCAGGGAGACTGACACATGTGCTCCTTTCAAGCTAACACTACATTGCTTGTAAATGGAAGGCAAGTCAAAATACTAATATACAATCAGGCTGCAGCTGCTGTCAAATGCTCTCATTTGGCTCAGACACAAAGAAAGAAAGGGTCGCAGCAGAAAGGTTTTGTAGAAAACAAACAAGAGCTATGTTGAATAGTTCAGTTACTGATGTAATGCAATCTGACAGGTGACACAAAAATGGTTAAAACAGCTTTAAAAGACAGCATTTTTGTATCTAATGAACTTTAGGCTCACAAATAACAGCTCCAGCCACCTTGGTGGTCTGGCTGTAGAATCTGCTAAAGATAACACTGAACTGTGTTGCTTTCTTGAAGTTTGGGTTGCTGCTTTCCTTAAATGAAGGATTACAGTTATTCCAAAATCCTAGGGCAAAAAGTGCTTCTGATGGAAGAACAAACTCTCTGTCCTCTGCTGCCGATAAGCAGCCAAACGTCCTTTACACTCTGACATATTCTGACTGGAAAGGCCTCTTTTCTCAGGAAAACTGTACAGATCAGTTTACAGCCATTGACAGTTATAGGCTTCAAGACAGTGGTGTCACTGATGCAACAATATTATCCATACATGGAAGTGCGTTCCTTGCTTGTGAGTCAAAAGGCTCTTTAGTGTCAAAAAAATGTATTTTAAAGAGACTAATTATTAACTGAACACCAACAAGAAAGGCAAATTTGATTTAGCCGTGTTTTACACTTTCACAAGTGTGATTTTCTGGCTATAGATATATTTGGTCTCCAGTCTATTGAATTGCGGCTCACCAGGTGCTCAGCCATAGGAAGTTTATCAATACATAATCTTTAATAAGACCTCTTAGGTCTCAGATACAGATATAATAAAACTAGAAACTTTTTAACTTACTTTTTCTCAGATACATTTGGATTTCTCTACAATTGTCTGGTGATTTTGTAAATATGACAGATTAACATCTAAAATGTTATAAACATTTAAAATGTAAGGTTGGTCATGGCTTATTTGTTGTCCTGTTTACCTTTATTACCATGTTTATAGCCAAAGAGCCAGATAGTCATGAGCCTGTTTAGCTGACAGACATTTTCTGGTTTCCTTTCTTCTCTCTTCACCTCCTCCAAATCTCTCCATTTTTATTTTATATCATTTCAAAGTGACTGTCCCTCACTCCCAGAGCTGCCTCTTCTCTGTCAGTGTTCTTGTTACTTGAGAAATCCCCCTGTGAGTCTGAATGTAATCACTGTGCTCTGCAAACATCAGGAGTTGTTGCTGTAATGGCTTTTAATTTGCCTTTGTGCTTGTAAAAAGGCTTGTGGGCAAATAAATATCCCATTCAATGCAAAGCTGAACTTCAGCTTGAGCTATTGTTAATTTTGAAAGCTTCTTCTTGTAATACAGTTTATTTTCACAGAGCATTTTTTTTGTCTTACACATATACTCATAAATATTAAAATTTTTCCACTTTGACTTTTCAAAAAGGGTTGCTTATAATTGCTAATTTACTTTTTTAAATAATACACTGGCTCTACAACTTAAACACAGGTGACCAACTTTATCCTGGCCCTTATTTCTCTGGCATCACACTTTGCTCTCCAGCTGTCAAACTCCTCCTTTTCTCATTTTAAGTTGACAGTTTTACCAATTAAAGTTGCTACGTTGCTGAGAATATGACTCACCACCAGATTACCTATACTACCTAGATGTCAGCTTGTGGATATTTCACACTACATTTCAACCAGATATGGTTGCAGACTAAGTGGTGTCATATGCCCCTGCAGCTCTCTTTTTAACAGTAGTAGATCAAAATGAAGAAGATTGTTTCTATTAAACCTATTCACATGTAAATTATCACTTTATTTGTTGGGAATTTTACATTAGTTTGCATTATGGGTTTGCAACATGCAGCTGTATGAAAAATGACATTAACATTTCTTTCTTAAGCTTATGCTCTTTAACCAGGGAACCAGTTAATACAGAAAGAAATAAAACATTAAAAAAAGAAAATAGGACCAGGAATTTAAAAGATGTAGGCTTAGGTTAGCTGGAAATAACTTAAATTTTGGCAAATATGAAGCTAAGTCCCCCACAATAACTGCATATATAATGTTTTCTATGCACATGTCTCTGGTAGAGTCCAGTGGCTTTCATTTTAAACAGCTTTGCTCATCATGCAAACACTGGCAATATATGAGTAATTGCTCGGGAACTATTACTACTGTGACTGTTAGTATCGTTAATATTAGACCAAAAACCTCTGCTGAACACACGGAGGGTAACAATCTTAAGACTGTAGAGGTATGCATAAGTCATGGTTTGGTACAGTTTAGAGGAACCCTTGCAAATTTTTAAAAAATTGTGAACGTTTATAAAACAAATTGACATTAAACACTCTCCAGTCATGACACTGATCACCAGCAGCATTTGCAATTCTCCTGGAATTCAGACATCTTATTTTCTAAGTTTCCAGTTAGAAATTCAACAGATCAGTTTGGTATTTTGCTTATCGGCTGTTTTAGCCTTTTATCATGAATTTTGTTTCAATGCTCTGGCCTTTTGTTGTGTTTTGTTTCAAATCAATTTCAAGAAGATGTGGAGAGTTCAAATTTAAATAAATCTTGTCTTTTATATAATCATTGCCATACACTGACCTATTTGTTCAGAAGCAAGGCTGTGAAAAATCAATTAACCTTGAGATTACAAAGAAACAACAGGTAGAAATGTGAAGAGGTTTCAGTATAGGGTCTGTGTAAAGAACCAAAAATAAACTTGCTTAAAAAAATCTGTGTGCCCTCAGAATCTCTACATAGGATGGGCCCAAACAAGTTGACAGCAGTATGATAAATCTCAGGTGATGTAACCCTCTGGCAGTATGCACCTTGTCACTGACATTAGTGTCAATGTCAACAAAACAGAACATAGGAGTAAAGCAGGACAACTCTGGGTTTGCAAAATTCATTCCTAGCTTGATCTAGTCACCTCAGTGCTGCCCCAAATTTAAACCTCTCCTAAACTAACTATCATGAACATTATTTTATATGCCCCTTAATGTTAGGAAAATGATTTAAATGTAGATCCCTCGCTATGCTGTAGAACTTTTTTCTAAAAGTATGTCTAACAATACTGTGATTGGCTCCCTTTTAAATAGAGTGTGGGTTTTTTTCCTACACATTAATGAAACTCCATCATATATCAGTAATTGTTTCATATGTTCCCAACAGAACTCTTCACTCACACTACAAGAGAGAGGCAGATTTGTAAATGGTAAATAATATGCATTTAGCCTCATTCACCCAAACGCACACATTGATACACTGATCGCTAGGCAACTTGGGGTTAAGTGCCTTGTCCAGGGGCACACCAATATGTGACAGCGGGGAACCTGGAATCGAACCCACAACCTTCTGATTGCGAGACGGGCATACCCACTGAGCTAGACTAGGCTTAAAACTTTTCTTGTTACATTTAGCAGTAAAATGCTACTGATGCACACAAAACTTATAGTACTGAACTACATGTCTATCTGATATTTTTGATTTGATATTTTTTTACTTAATTTTATGGAAAATATATACATAAAGAGATTTTTTGCATAAACATACTGTGGTTCTAATTTGCACCTTTAAAAATTATATTAATCTTACTTAAGCAGATAATTTAGCTTTAGTTATACTTTTTATCCACACATCCCAGGTTTCCCAAAAAATATATATTTAACACTATATTAAGGGTAAAATTGCTTATTCTTCAAAATGTGCAAGTCTTAGTCTGACAACAGGCACAGACTGAGCAGCTGTTGTTGTGTTTGCATCACATACAAATCATATAACCTTACTGTTTTTTGACGATCCTGCCCACATTGAGATGGTACTCAAATGTAGTGGAAAACGAACCAAACTGTGTGGACTGGAGCCAACCCAAGACGAGTGACGCAGAGTAGGTACTAATGAAAACGGGCCATTAGGTTACCCTGAGCCATTTCTGCAGCAATTGGCTGTCCACTGTGGTTAAATGCTCTTTCAGGAAGAGTGGCTGCTGCAAAGTCAGTGACTTGGTGCAATCGCTTGGATTTCCTTAGATAGAAAACTTTTACCAGTTCTAATTACAAACTGAACTTAACTGCATTAAGCACAACCCTTAGTCCTGGGGGCAGAATTTAACTTTT
Organism: Crenichthys baileyi; assembly: GCA_036173005.1. Classification (NCBI taxonomy): domain Eukaryota; kingdom Metazoa; phylum Chordata; class Actinopteri; order Cyprinodontiformes; family Goodeidae; genus Crenichthys; species Crenichthys baileyi. The sequence continues at coordinate 119,376 of JAHHUM010000926.1, forward strand.
GTTTTCTTTTACTTCATTAGTTAAACATAAACATATGTTGTATCCACAGAAATAGTAGAATGTTGGCTAAAAGCTGATATAAACCATTTCTACAGTTAAATCAGAAAATTAGCAAACTTCATAAAATGACATAACTGTAAAACTCGGTCTCAGCTGTTCACCACACGACTTCTACAAACACAACCAGCATGTCTGCTGTAAGCAGATAGCTCACAGATTCCAAAAAATACATTTTGTCACAATCTACCCAGGTTTTACTCAACCAGCAGCAAAGGAAGGCCAGAATTATCACTCCCATTTGAAAAACATAATTATTAACTTAATGATTGTTTAGATAGAGTATGTCAATTCTCAGGAAAATTCTGTTAGATTTGTGCATGTTATTTTGAGCTCAAACTTCACAAAACCCCTTTGGGCTTAAGAGGTTAATAAATAGGATCAAATTGATTGGAATGTATGTAAGTGACTTTCAATATGTCTGCATGATTAGATTTAGCTGACTGTATGTTTCAGTGTATAAATTGGATGTTCTTTTTGTGCCTTTAGAAGACATTTGTTGTGAATCAGTGTTAGTAAAAAAAACTAAATTGAATTGATTTCAGATTAATAATCTATCTGTTCTGACTCCAGACAGGGCCCCGTGAAGCCAGAGGTTCTGTCCATCCAGCTTTCGGGTTGTCGTTCCAATCGAAGGCTTCAGAGAAACAACAGCCTCTCTCCCAACAACCCTCTCCTCAGTCTTGTCAATTCAGGTGGGCTTATGTCTAATGCTCACTTTAAATAACTCATTGTGGTGTTGCTGTTTGCAAAGAAACAGCTGCAGGGTCAGAGACAGCACATCCTTGCAGATCAGAAAGCAAAACACAGAGGTGGAAGGGAAGTAAGCAGAGGTGAGACAGAGTAACGGCCAGTGAGAGCTTGGAGGGGAATTGCTAGGCTCAGATGGAGCTTTGGGGTTTTGGATATGCATGTATAAAATCAAAATGGTAGAGATCAAAGTTTTTGAGGCCAATATTCATGTTTCCTTGAGGGCTGACCCAAAGACTAAAAGAAGAAAAATATATAAATATACATTTATTTAGGTGACTAACCAAAAATCTTGCACTGGCACTTGTCTCGAAATATACGACCTCAAAGTGATCCTGTGCTCGTTCAGGTACAAAAACTTCAGTTATATGTTTAGTTAAGATCTACATTTTTAGCTGCACAAACAGTTTATCATCATCATGTTTAACTAGGATTTCGTTCAATCCAATAGTTCTTCCAGCTGGTAGCAAACTTTGTTAAGCACATGTGTGTCAGAGTCAATATGCTCCTTCAAACTAAATCCCTACCAAAATAGTTATTTAGAATGAAGTGAAAATGCTCCAAATGTTTCCAAACATGATACAAATTATTTCCTGCCTTCTTCAGGTGTGACTGAATGTCTCCATTTCAGCTCTTGTTGTTTTTTAACCATTGCACACAGTCACCTCTTCATTGCCTCCCCAGTGCAGCCCATGACGTGATTGCCAGCAGATCTTGGAAACAAACACAGGACCCAAACAAAGCGATTACAGGGCTCAAAGCTTTCCTATTGATCGCCGCGATTGTTTGGCACCTGACATTAAAGGAAACCCCGAAATACCTGTATTAATTTTGAGGGACCGATGGATGAAAACATTTTAAATACACATAATGTATGCAGCAACATTTACCTGTTCACCTTTGTTGTTTAAAATCTAGCTCACTCTATGCATCTTCCTTTCTCCCCCAGGTGTTTACGATGAAGATTGCCAGTGGATGATTCAGGTCAACAGGCTGCAGAAGCTGATCGACCGTCTAGAACAAAAGGTTGCTTCACCTTTTTCTTCAGTTTATTTATTTTTTATATTTTCCTTCTTACAACTCATTTTGCATCTAGTTTCTTCTGTTTGCCTTCAGCAATTCATCCATCTGGTCTTCCCTGAAACTGTCTCCAAATTATGAGTAGATTCATAACAATATCAGTGTCAAACAGCACCTGATCACATTTTAAACACATAAACATATGCTCGTAGAGGAGAAATAAGGTGAACTTGAAGCCGAAGCAATGTGTTGTAAAATGACATGATGGGTTTAATGGGACCTGAGCCAAGAAAATGGCAGACTGGTTGTTTAGCAGTACATATAGAGACCCATTTCAATAAATTTGAATATTATTGAAAAGTCCATTTATTTCAGTAACTCAATTCACTACCTGAAGCATATTATATAGATAGATTAATTACACACAGACTGAGGTTTTCAAGCATTTATTTCTGTTAATTGTGATGATTTTCCTCTCACAGCTAATGAAACATGAAAACACATTTAAGATTAGAATATTACATCAGACCAATAAAAAAAACATTTTTAATATTGAAATGTGCACTTAGTGAAAAGTTTGTTTAATACCTGGTTAAAATTTATTTTCCAAATGTCCCTTTAATCTGACAAACGAGCCTCATTGGAACACATATTCTAATTTATTAAATATGACTGTGTGTATGAAAAATAAAAAGAGAGCCATTTAGAGAGAAGTAATACGTTAGACAACAAAATTACACATGAAATCAGCTTTCCATAAGACTGTTCCAGAGGGCTCACTACTATCTTGCATTTATACAGTTTTCCCTTTTTGAAAACTCCCGATTGAAATAAACGGGTCAACAAGAGGTTTCTGCAGAACATGCTGAGGAGGTAATTAAATCATTTGAATCTGGTTTGTTGGAGCAGGGAAACATCTAAAACATGCCCGACAAACGGGACCAGAATTAGGATTAAAGTCTACGATAATTTAGAATAAATTAGTTTAAAATAGCCCTGTTATAGATCTAAAATATGACAGTATCAGTGGTTAGGCTGGCTTTCTGTAGAGTCTTTGATTGTATTTTTAGGAATTTCTCAGTATTGTTAAAATTAAAATTGTCAAACAGTATTAGAAAAACACACAGGCTGATGAAGGGTTTCCTTTTTTTCACATGATTGCAGATATGACAGAAGAACTGTCCCCTTCCATATGTACAGCATAATATGGAAATGTGTTGCAATAATGGTCCACAAAGCAAATTATAACATTTTTTAATGGTGGTTATTTTATTTTTCTTGTTGCAATCCAATGTGATTTTCTTCTTGTTTAACTTTAATCTCCCTGGTTAGATGTGGTTTTTACAACTTTTTATATACCTATTATATAAATATGTAAATTTTAAGGAAATGTACACCTTTTTGCTGTACCACAGAAGAAGAACTTATGGTCGTGTGCTTCCTCGTCTCTTGCAGGAGATCCGTATGGAGCCAGTTGAAGAGGAGGTTCTGGAGAGCAAATCGGTTGGTTTATTGCCTTTCATCTTCCTTTGACTATGCAGTGACCATGCTGTGTTTATCACTCCACTGTCACATGGAGGGGTTGTACAGACACAGAGGCCACGGTGATGAGGACAAGATAGCAGTTGCCATAGAAACAGCAGCGCTAACCCTCATTTTTTCTGTCTTCCCCCTAATCAGTCTGTCTAAGGTTTATTTAGACATGGGTATGATGATGTTTGACATGTAGATAGAGATCTGAGTAGATAATGTAGAACATTTCTTTTATTTTCTATATCTTGATGAATTAACAAACAATCAAAACAATAGTTATATGTCTAATAACTAAACAGGAGACAAAAAGATTACAAAATATAATTTTGCCTTGTGGCTAAGTGGACTGTGACTATATCTCCAGTGGTGGTTACAGAGAGCAAGTCTGGGCCAATCATTACTGCCTAAATGCCAAAGCAGAAAAATAAATAAACACAAATTAAAAAACAAACTTGCTCACACATTTCTGCAGAACTAATTAAATGATGTCAAGATAATGGGAAAGGTAATTAATGACCCAAACAAGATAATTTCAAAGTCAATGCAGGCTGTGGCATGTTTTAAAATCGGTGCAATGGCCAACCGCCCAAGACGCCAAACATGTAGGGGCAGCACAAACACTCCAAAAAAAAAACAGTCAGTCTTCTATTGCTTATTTGCAGGTCCAATCATTAGAGAGTGGGTTTATATTTAATTTTAGGAATCCAGATTACAATTAATAAATTGGCTATTTCAGTGTTATTTCTAGGAATGTGACAGCATCTGCTTATTCAACACATAAAAGAGACTGGTCAGACTTTAACTAGGGGATTCTACACTACATAGAGATTCTTTACAAAACAGTTTGAGATTTATTTACTAATTTGGGGTAAACATAGCAGACATTCAGATAACTAATGTTTTTACCAATAGCAAAATCAAGATTTCATTGCCAATGTGAGCACCAATTGGAAATTGAGACATGGCCCTTACATCCATGCTGGGAGTTATGCTACATTAATCTAAACAATCATAACAAATGTATATGAAAAAAGACCAGATACATCATGCAGGCAAAGAGAAAAATGACTCTGGAAGCAACTCTACTGTTAATAAAATGCATCCAAAAACAAGCAAACATACAGAATGTGAAACATAATAATCAGCATGAGAGCTGTGATAAATGTAGCAAAAAATACATTTTAAAACTAAAAACTTTAATGCTAATAAAGTATCTGAAGTGAGAAATAGGACCAATTACATTATTTCAGAGCCAAGGAGTGCAACATTTGTTATTATATTCTTTCAAACCAAAAAGTGAATATGAATGAAAATTAATTTAAAATGAAAAAAGTGGTTTATCTTAAAATTGAGCAAGCTAAAACCTCACAGTAAAGAGTTTGAATAAGCGACTCATATACATGATAGCAGATAATGAAACTTATCCCTATTCCTGTGTTTATTTTATGATGTCTTGAAAACATTATTTAAATCAATTCAACCTTTTCACATTTTGACATGTCACAACTTTAAACTATAATGTGTTCTATTTGAATTTTCAATAGTTGGCAAAAACCAAGTAATTCATATTTGTGGAGTGGAAGGAAAATTATACAATGCTTTAAAAGTACTTTGCCAATAAAATCTTTAAAGTGTGCTATACATTTGAATGTGCACCCTTCATTTTGATACCTCTAAATGTTCTTCAGCAGTCACATTATGAGGAAGTAGAGCCCATCTGTATGTAATTTAACTAAATTTACATGTGAAATATTTTGTGGCAGACAACCAGCTCTGCACATTGCCCTGACATGAAACATGGTAGTAGCAAAAACATGCTGTGGAGAACCTTTTTCAATTCAATTCAGTTTTATTTATATAGCCCCAATTCACAACACAGGTCGTCTCAAGGCACTTCACAAAGGGTTTGGAATGGTATAGGGTTGTTGGAGAGGTTAGATTAAACTACTGAGTGTTAGAGTTTGGCCATTTTAGAATGGGCTATGTGTAGAGGTACTAAGTAAAATAATACACTGATAAAGTGTGTCCATGTAGGGCCCACTGGTGGCCATTGTTATACTAAAAACCACAAGGATTGGGGGTACCTCTCTCTGTCAGACTGATTATAACCATTAGAAAAGAGAAGGGGTCCCACAGGTAGCAGAAATGGAGGGTGTGTTTGCACCTCAACCATAACTGAGCCGGTTTAGGCTAAACCTGACTCCCCCTTACTCCATCCAACAGGGAGGGAGGAAGGCAGAGGTAAAAATAATTGGAGAGTGTTGTTTCCTGTTGCATTGTGTGAAAGGTGGGTAACTTTAAAATGGGCTAAGCCAATTCAGTCGAATCATATAGATTTCAAGTCAGGCACATGCATTACAATTAATAACTAACCATTGAACAGTACAGTCAGATTCAGTTATTTATTCAAATTGGATAAAAAGTTTTTTCTATCTAAGGAAACCCAGCAGATTGCATCGAGTCAGTAACTTGTAGCATTCACTCCTCCTGGATGAGCATGTAGAGACAGTGGACAGTCACTGGCGTTGACTTTGCAGCAATCCCTCATACTGAGCATGCATGTAGCGACAGTGGAGAGGAAAAACTCCCTTTTAACAGGAAGAAACCTCCAGCAGAACCAGGCTCAGTGTGAGCGGCCATCTGCCACGACCGACTGGGGGTTTGAGAGAACAGAGCAGAGACAGAAAAAAGAACACAGAAGCAGAACACAGAAGCACTGATCCAGGTGTACTTTCTATGGGAAGGAAAAGTAAATGTTAATGGATTTTTCTCAGCAGGGGCAGGGTTTATGGGAAGGTGGATGGAGAAAAATACATAAGAATCCTGGATGGAAACCTGTTAGAGGCTGCAAAAGATTGAGACAGAGATTCACCTTCCAGTAGGACAACAACCTGAAACATGCAGTCAGAGCTGCAATGAAACAGTTTCGATCAGAGTATATTAATATGTTAGAATGGCCCAGTTAAAGTCCAGACCTAAATCTAATAAAGATCCGTAGCAAAACTTGAATATTTGTGTTTACAGAAACTATCCATCCAACATATCTGAGTGTGAGCTTTGTACAATGAAGAATTGGAGCAATTTTCAGTGTCTAGATGTGCAAAGCTGGTAGAGACAAAGACCTCTAGCTGTAATTGCAGCAAAAGGTGGTTCTACAAAGTATTGACTCAGACGGTCTGAAAACGAATTGACGACAAAGATTTTATTTGTTAAAAAAGAAAAACAAGTATTATTCTTCTTTCACTTCACAATTCTCTACTTTGTGTTAGTCTATCATATAAGATCCTAATAAAATACATTGAAGTTTGTGGTTGCAATGTGACATGAAAAGTTGAAGGAATGCGAATATGGATGTGAAAACATGATTTCCCATTACTGCTTCAGTGCAGATGTCTGTATGAATGAATCAACATGTAATTGGCTTAACGGTGTGTGTCACTTGAGATAAATTGGACACTGAAGAAACCGATAATGACCAGCTTGATGTGTGGCTGTTTCTGTGTTTGACAACTTGTCTTTCCATGTGTGTGTGTGTATCTTTCTCCCAAATTAGCTGCAGAGTAAGGATCCTGAGACTTACGTCCTGTCTGCACACACTCCGTTATTTCCTCAACTTGTGTTCCTCTCCAGAAAACTTGCCCTCATTTACGGACACAGTGTACCTTACAGCCACCATGCAGACCATTCACTTCCTGTTCTCATCTGCCTCTGTGCCTGTCACATCATCAGCCTCAGGGAATTATCAGCAGGCTGTCTGTTGTCACCATTAAACCAAGTGTTTCCTGTTCTTCACATCTCTTAACCAGGGGATGAGTTTTAACACCCCTCTCCCCTTATTGTCAAAGGAGAAAAGGTCAAACTCTGCTTCTATCTCGGTCCTCAGAGAAGTGTTTCGTCACAGACATCTAAACAGGCCAATGATTTAAACCGGATTTAAACCTATCAAAAGGAAAATGACATTTTGTATGTGTGTTTCGTCTTCACAGCACATCCTAATAGTCCAGAGGCAGCTGTCAGTGCTGGAGGAGGAGCTGGAGGAGTTTCGGTTGGCTCTCAGGCAGTACATGGACTGTGCCTGCGTCCAGATAGGATGCTTACAGTCAGTTCATATTCCCTTTATTATTCTTTCTCATTTATTGCATTTGCGTAAAGTAGTAAATAATTGTGGAGTTGAAGGAAAAAAATACAGTATTTAGAAATGTATGTCTCTACCAGGGTTGAAAAACGAGTCAAGACTGACGTTTTTACCGCAGTCAGCTTGGATGGAATGTCGCTGACCTTGTCATTTTAAAGTCTTGCCACATATTTCCATTTAGATTTAGGTCTGGACTTTGACTGGGCCATTTTAACATTTGAATACACTGGTATACTTTTCCATAAGGAAAGAGAAGAAAAATGATTAGAAATATTCAAGCAGATCTGTTAAAGTATTTTAATACATGATTGTATATTTCAACTAAAAAGGAGAGTTCAACATATGGCAGGTACCTGGGAGCACATTCAAACTATCACGTAAACTCTCCACTCACCAAAACACAAAACTTGCTGTTTTATTTATTTACTGAGCTGTAGCAGCCTCAAGCCAAATAAAAAGGAGGTATCCTCATCCAGTTCCATAGGGGCCTGGGAAAATGTTGTGCATTTGTCTGGCCTGCAATCTTCCTCTATACTAATGACTAAATGCATAATCAGTCACAGAAAATGCTGCAGCAGTAGAATTAAAATGAACTCTAAATAAATCCTCCTCTCCAAGGTTTAGCAGTTTGAAGTGGTATCTTTTTTGACATGATTTCAGAATTACTAAATTGTTCACATGCCATTGAGGATATTTCATAATAAGCATCATCTAAAATTCAAACACATCAGGAAGAGAAAACATGCTGCAGTGTTAGAAAATTTGTCTCGCCTGTCAAGTTCTGTTCTCCCTCTTAAGCTGAGTTTACTCTTATGTGTATCAGAGGGTTGGAGAGCATGAACATTTTCATTCTCCTGCGCCTCAAGACCTAAAATGTTTATCATTTTTGCTTTGTGACTAAACAAATCTTCAACCTGAGTCAGTTCTTGGTAAAATGTCACTTTGGTTTAAGTGCAGCAGGCTGAGACCGACATTTTACATGCTTTGTCATGTTTCTTCCTTTCTATAGTATATCTATAGTATATTATTCAACTTATTTCTTTAATAAAATGCAAATACGACTGCTGACGAACACAACTGTGTCAGATTATGATTGCACACTACTTGATAATTGCGGTTATGATTGCACTGTAAAAACCACATTGCTTGCAAACAGCGAGGGTGCAGAGAACAATTTAGACACAGAGGCTCTGTTGGGGGACATGATGTAGCACCTTAATTAGCGGCTGAATAACTTGTGCCCTCTCTGTTTTGTTTTGCACTCGACAGCATCGCAGTTCAGAGGCTGGCGAATGAATCACGCTTCATTCTCTATGAATTCTGGGAGCACAACAACGTGTGGAAGAAGTGAGTATCTGTGCATGTGTGTCCCACGTGCATCAGAGTTAACGCACCGTGGATTGTTTCACATTAATTCCACATTATGGTCTTTATTCTGCTTGGACTCATTATCAGTGAAAGTTTGGTTAATCTTGAACTTTAATGAAGCTGATGGGAAAAAAAACAAAACAGCTTAAAGAAAGTGGGAAGAAGCACCAGAGGAACTAAAAGTGAAAAACTGCTGTTGCTGTTCTGTTTTTTGTTGTTGTTTTACAATCCCCTCCACATTTATTGGATAAATAAATGTGGAGGGGATTTTTCCACATTCATTTCTCCAAGAAATGTGGAGGGCACACACATATTTATTGGATAAATAGGATTAATAATGAATTTTTAATCAGTCTTTATTCATCTTTTGCTAAATAAAAAGCTAAATCTTTAGTTAAATATTCTCTATACATTGTAAAACAATCAAATGTTTTTTAAATACATTTATTCAAAATGAGAAAAAATGTATTCATTTTAATTTAATTTAATTTGTATTATGAGAACAATGTTTCTCTTTCCTTTTTCTTGCCCTGCGATGACCAAGATGTTTTATACCAGTTGTATACCTGGATATGAGAGCACTAGTCAGCATCCATGAGTATACAGTTAAGGCCAACCCCCTTGAAGGTTTAGGTCTAAAGTAATCTTTTAATTTTACAAACCCTTCTGACTGTAAGTAATATTTACGTTTTGGAGTGGTCCAGTCAGAGTCAAGACTTGAATCCTTCTGTGGCGGGAGCTAAAGATTATGGTGATGGCACGGAGGCATTCCAATCTCAAGTGTTTGGAGCATATAACTGTAGTTAATTGGTGGAAAATACCTGAAATACACTCACACTCAAGTGTGAAGCGGCTGGGATGAAGATCAGTTCTCTGACTTGGAGGAGCTGATCTTCATCCCAGCCCAGTCTTGTTCACGAGTGAGGGAAGAATGGAGCGGGAGATCGACAGACGGATCGGTGCGGCTGCCGCAGTAATGGGGGCGCTGTGCTGGTCCGTTGTGGTGAAGAGAGAGCTGAGCCGAAAAGCGAAGCTCTCGATTTACCGGTCGGTCTACGTTCCTACGCTCACCTATGGCCATGAACTTTGGGTCATGACCGAAAGAACGAGATCCCGGATACAAGCGGCTGAAATTATCTTCCTCCGTAGGGTGGCCGGGCACTCCCTTAGAGATAGGGTGAGGAGCTCGGGCATCCGGGAGGGGCTCGGAGTAGAGCCGCTGCTCCTCCACATCGAGAGGAGCCAGTTGAGGTGGCTCGGGCATCTATACCGGATGCCTCCTGGACGCCTTCCTCGGGAGGTGTTCCAGGCACGTCCCACCGGGAGGAGGCCCAGGGGACGGCCCAGGACACGCTGGAGGGACTATGTCTCTCGGCTGGCCTGGGAACGCCTTGGGCTCCCCCCGGAGGAGCTGGAGAAGGTGTCTGGGGAGAGGGACGTCTGGGTGTCTCTGCTGAGTCTGCTGCCCCCGTGACCCGGTTCCGGATAAGCGGAAGACGACGAGTACGAGTACGAGTACCAGAAACATGCACAGAGCTAGTTAGCACCTGCAAGAAAAGTTTGAATGCTGTAATGTCACAAAGACATTTTCCACTGAAAATCCAGAAGGATAAAAGTATTTTTTAGCATATCATTTTCTAATAAAATGTAAATAAAAAAATATAAATTAGGCTGACGACCTACGTTGCTTTATTATATCTTGAGTGACGTCTTCATCATTTCCTATCAGAAACAAACTCCTTGGCTGAATGAAGATAATGTTACATCTAAATCTCCTAGAGGTATGAATAATTTTGGGCTTAGCTACAGAACATATTGTACCAGCAGTTTGCATGATTACGTTATTAAGTCCATCTGTCCAACAATACTAAAACCTGCTTGTCAAAGCTTTTATTGGTAAACTAGGATGATTCATACTGCTGAAAAATGTTAAAAAAAGAAGAGCTTTGACAAATGAATATGTCGATGCCCTATAATGTCTTTTTCTGTTTCTCAGCCACCTACAGACTAACTACAGTAAAACTTTCCAGAGGGGGAATGTAGACTTTCTGGAAACTCCCGAGACGATTACTACCATGCTTGTTCCTGGTAAGAAAACCACCACATCACTCATCCCCAAAGGACTGCCAGCAAGACTGTTTAGAGAGAACTGAGGGGTTAAATCAGTTTCCAAAAGCCTCAGGCTCTTTCGTCCAATGTGTCCTCTCAGCATGTTTTTAATATGATTTACTGGGAAACTAATAATGAAATTCAATAAATAGGTAAATAAAAAGACCCACATGCATGCAGTAGGTAAAAAATAAGTATTTAACACCTAAACTGTTCAGATCAGTTTTTGATCATTTATACAGTCATATTCAATAAATCAGAATATGCGTTCAGATGAGGCTTGTTTGTCTTTTAAAAATAACAACCATTAAGCAGGAATTAAACACACTTTTAATTAGGCCTACATTTCTGTATTGAAAAGATTTTTTTATTGTTCTGATGTAACATTCTAATCTTAAATGTCATATTTTTTATTAGCTGTAAGCGAAAAATCGTAATTAATAAAAATCAATTCCTTAAAAACATCAGTCTGCGTAATTCATCTACAGTATATAATGTGTTTTACTTAATGAACTGAGTTACTGTAATAAATGAACTTTTAAATAATATTCTATATATTTTTTATTTGGAACTGGAAAAATTTATCGGATTAATCAATTAATTCAATAATCATCTATATTTTAGTAATCAAATAGCCGTTAACTGGTGTAAACAGACTCTAAACCATGCTATTTACTGAAAGAACAAACCCTTCAAGAGCAGTAATTAAGCCAAAACAATACAAATAATGTCTACACTTTGCATTGAAGATGAAAAATCTTGTTTGTCTGTAAATATGCTCTAGCCAGAACTCCTGAAGTGGCATAGTTTTAGCTTGATTCAAATTCTGTACAACATCTCCTATAAGCGTCTTTTGCTTATTAATCTGTTAATAGAAAAAATTGTCAATAGTTTCATCGAAATAATCAGTAGTTACAGCGCTATTCTAATTTATTGGATATGACTGAATTTGTGAAATTTAGATTTTCTAAGGGGTTTAAGCGCCAATACATTATATATTGTCTATGTCTCGACTGCAGCTTCTTGGTGGGTCCTCAACAATAACTGAAAGCTTCACAGCACCATTCACTGATCATCACCGATGGGTGTAAGGAGCAAACGGACAACACATCACTGTCAACACATCGCAAGTCCACAGAGACACCTCACACTCCTTAAAGCAACATTACTTGTGAAGCCATGGTGATTAGTATTTATGACTTTCCATGTTCCTTCATAGTTCAGTGGTAGCTCCAGTAGCTCACGTGTGTGTTTGTTTGCACTTGTACAAGAAGAAGCTCTTTGATCCTCAAAGCTATGAGCTCATTAGAGACCCATCCGTTGGTCTGACATCGTCACCGTGGTCGCCGTGACGTCACCTAGAGTAGAGCCGAAATGTTGATGTGTTTGTTTCATAGATGTCCTTTTGAGGACATTGGACCAATACCGTTCAGGTTTTAGGATTATATTCATAATTAGGTTTAGTTTGAATTTAGACTCAAGTTGTTATTAAGTGAGTGTCCTCTTTAAGATAAAACGTGTGTGTGTGTGTGTGTGGGTGTGTTCCTGTCTTGGCATCACAGTGAGAACCAATTTTCCGATATCACCATCAAATTGAGGACCATTTGTACCAAAGTGAGGACATTTTGCTGGTCCTAACGACGGTCCTAAAGGTTAGGTTTAGGACTAGGGTGTCAAATGACTTTAGGTTAAGGTTAGGATTAGGCATGCACTGGTAATGGTTAGGTTTAGGGTTATTGTCAGGGTTAGGGCATAGAAAGGGTAGAAAATGACTGACAATCAACGGAAGTCAATGGGAGTCAACACATGGTCCTCACTACATATAGCAAAACAAGTGTGTGTGTGTGTGTGATTGTGGGTGTGTGTGTGTGTGTGTGTGTGTGTGTGTGTGAGACAGAGAGACAGAGATGGGGCACTTAGAAAGACATTGTATCAACTGTAGCAGCTCCAGACAGCTCAATAGATTTCTGTAGTTTCTATCTTTAATGTGTTGAACTGAGACAAAGTCTCAAATAAAGATGACATTATTGTGTATGCTGTGTACATTTCTTCGGTTTTTGGTTCCTGCCAGTATTTCTAGTAAGACTGGGCTTAAAATATTTCTTTTGGGTTTGGGCACCACTCTGTTGTGTGGTCTTCCCAAGATTTTTCATTTATGCTTAACAATTATGACAACCACTCATATGTACATTAGGTTTGTTGTCTTAAAGCCATGCTAAGCCATTGGTGCGTTTCCACTCAAACCTTAACTGCCTAACACAGTGTCTTTCATACTCCTTTTACTTTTTCACATTTTATGTTTGTCCAATCTGAAAATGTGGTGTGCATTCGTATTCAGTCCACCCAGGTAAACACATCATTGCTTTGATCTAAACCGCTGTATTTTTGGGTCATTGTCCTGCTAGAAGATGAACGTCCGCCCCAGTCTTAAGCCTTTTGCAGTCTCCAACAGCTTTTCTCCCAGGTTTTTTCTGTATTTATTTCCATCCATCTTCCCATCAATTCTGACCAGATTCTCTGGTTCTGCTGTTAAAAAGCATCTGCACAGCATGATGCTCCCACCACCATGTTTCACAGTGGGATTAGTGTGTTCAGGGTAATGTGCTGAGTTAGTTTATTTCACCAGACATACTGTTCTGCCGCACCTGAACAAAGGACATGGTATCCGTGTCCTTCACATGTCTTTTAGCAAACTTCTAATGGGACTTCTTATGGCTTTAATTTTGTCCCTGTTACACAAAGGACAGATTTCTGTAGTTTCGGTATGTTTGAAGTTGTGCCACACTCTTTCCTTTTTCAGATGATCAATGGAACAGTGCTCTGCGAGATGTCCAAAACTTGGGATAGTGTATTTTAATAATTTAACCTTAAACTTCTCCACAGCTTTCTTCCTGTTCTGTCTGCTGTGTTCCTTGGTCTTCTTCATCTTGTTTGTTCTCTAATGTTCTCCAAAAAAAACCTCTGAAGCCCTCACAGATCAGTTTCATTTTTACGGAGATTAAATCAAAGACAGGTGGACTCTTTTTACTAACTAGGTGATTTCTGAAGGGAATTTGTTGCACAGGATTTTATTTAGGAATATCAGACTAAAGGCGATTGCCTGCCACACTTTTCAGATTCATTGTGAATCATAATTTGAACAGAGTCCAGGCTAATGAATACATTTCATTTCAGGAAGTGTGTGTGATGATTGACTTAAACTGGGAGTATATCTGTTAATATTTGCAAACAGCTCCACTGTTTGGAAACACAGCAGCACTGCAGCTTCAATAAAACATTAACATATCATTTGACATCTTTATGCGTTGTGTTTCACATCACAGCAGTTAGGCAGCTTCACAAGATAAATGCTGGAGTTTGAAGTTGAATTTTACAAATATTGAGGAAATTCTGACTGCAACAGGCCCCATTTTGTACGTAAATATTACATTAATACAACTGCAGCATGAAAATCAAGTTATGACAGTCTTTTAAGTCAAGATCAAAATATTTTAATTAGCCATACTGTGTTGCTGTAAAAAGCCAAATGTAACATTGTGATTGAAGGTTTTGAAGCAGGTTATTTTTACACATCTAGTGTGAAAATAATTTTTTGATTATGTTAAAACCTTGTCCTGTGCTTGAGTATAATAATAATAATGTGTTGGGTTGTCCACTACAGCACTTTCTTTTGACTAGCAACTTAATGACACCGGTCTAATAACAGAATAAAAAAATGTCATACACTTGAAATTAACAATTGACAATAGGAAAAATGCTTAAATAGTAAAATGCGACTTAAATATTTTATTATTGTGTTATTTTTTACTTAACTGACCAATGCTGAAGCACATCCAGAATTGTGTTTCTCAGTCTGTTTGTATAATTGGATTGATTTGCAAAGTGCCTTGAGCGGACGTGTTGTGAATTGGTGCTATATAAATAAAATTAACTGAATTGAACATTTTGGTTTAAGAAAGAAAACAAACACTGCACATAACTACACACCATGCCCACAGATAGACAAAGCTAAATACAGGGCGAAACTGGAAAAAGAAACCTAGAAAAGGCTGCAAAAGACTTAAGATTGGATTAGAACAGGACAACCTTCAACATACAACCATAACTAAAATTGCTCAAATCAAAGCATAAGTATCTGGAAAATGACCCAGTCAAAGACGTGATGTACATATGCTCTCTGGCTGAGCATAATTAATTTTACAAGGAAGGATGGGGTAAAAATTTCAGTTCTTAAGATTTGTGAAGCTGTAAGAGAAATATCCCAAAAGACTTCCAGTATTTGTGGTAAAAAGCGGTTATATAAAGTACTGACCCCATTCAGATTTTTATTTGTAAAATAGTTTGAAAACCATGTAGCATTTAATACACTTTCCAGTATTTTCAACTCTGTATTGGTCAATCACATAAAATTACAATAAAATCCAAGTTTTCGTTAGCAACATAAAATACGAAAAACAAAAAATCAGAATGAATCCCTTTGCAAGGCACTGCTATATTTATTTATTTTTATATTGCATCCAAGAGGAAATTATTTTAGGTTTAGGCTCCCAGCTATTTTTCAACATAATTAACATGAATACATTTATGTTTGTTAAATGCTCCAAACTAAATATTGCAGCAGTACCACAGTGATCAAAACTGAGGAAGCTTTTGATCATTGGATACTTTTGTCAGCGAGTTTTGTGTTTCATTATCAAAATAACTTACTATTATTATTTTTTGATATTGTACTCTCACTGCTGCAGGGTCAGCAGTAAAAGTACATCTATATAATTAAACAATTTTAAACCCATATTTCAGACTTACAATCTGATCCCTTTCAAAAAAATACACAGACAAGCAAATAAGTTTTTACATTTTATTGATAAATTATCTGTTTTTAAAAAGACTCATGAACCATATTTTCCTTCCGCCTGACTTTACCCACTCTTACTGAAATCAAACTATGTACAAAGTATTTTCTCAATTCTATCTACTTCATCATAATCACATTCAAAACAAGGTTCAAACCGTGCCAGCTGCTGGAGATAAAGAGGTGGGATGTAGCACAGAGTTCACTGGAGGTCGGAGAGCAGCGATCTAAGCGGAGGAAGGAGGGTTTACATTCGAACGCACTGGCAGTGGAGCAAAAACAGCCATGATCCCCCTCTGAAATGTAGCAAGACACCACCTCAGCGACAGGAGGTAGGCAACATGCAAAGGTGAGCCACACCATGTTTTTTTGGAATAACTTTGAGAATTGTAGAGCAGATTAAAACACTGTTTAGGAAAATGACCAGGAAAGGGTATTGCTGTAATATGGTTTAAAAGCTGTAGGTACAGAACAAAAATAATGTTTTACTAGATATTTATTTATCTGAAACCTTTCAAGACTAATAACGGGCAGCAAAGTTGGCACGCATAGGTATATAATGATAATCATGTTTAAAAATCAACACTTTTATGCACTAAAATAATATAATAATACTTTGACAGAGTGGTTGTAACAGAGTATGAGTGTGCAACTTACAGTAAATGGGGTTTAACTAGCAGCAGAACTATTTTATTTGCATAAAATGTCAGTGCAAATGGGGGGGGGCTCATTTGGATCTGGTAATAAAATGAGGACTTGTCGCAGACTTGTCCAAAACTGCTAATTTAAGCAGAGTTTTGAACTAACTTTAAAAATGAAGGTGTGTGCCAAATATTCTTTCGAACATCTGGAGAAATCAAGCTTTAAAAGTTTCTGATTCCTGGTTATTTGCAAGTCTTTGTCAGGATATGAATGCGTACCGGCTTTGGACTGACGGCAAAAACCTTCCAACCATAAACGACAAACCAAACCCTCCCCATATGTTTCTCCGAGCAAACACTTCTCCACACACCCTTTGCTTCTACACTCAACCTGACTGCTTAATATCTGAAGAAGATGGGAAAATATTTAAAAAATAAAATAAAAGAGGAGTTTGCACTTTCAGCCGCGCTCATCTTCGCTCTAGGCGAAACTGTTTTCTGGGTAGCTGACTTTGATAGCCCCCCAGTAGCAGGCTCGTATCAGACAGATGAGACCCAGCAGGTAGGCAAAGGCCCAGGACACGTAGGTGGCGTTGTAACGTCTGGCAAAGTCCCGAGTACCGACCTGTTGCAACACAGTGAAAATACATACATTTACATGGCATACAGTGTCTTGGAAGGTTATTCCTCCCCTTTTAACTTTTTCCCATTTTGTTGTGAAACTTTTTAGTTTATCTTATAGGGATGGATTCTGTATGATAGACCAACACAAATTAGTGCATATTTGTTAAGTGCAAGGTAAATGATGCTACATCTGAGCCAATAGAACCACTTTTACTGTAGTTACTGCTGCAAGTCCTTTGAGGTTTTGTCTCTATCAGATTTGCACATTTCTGGAATTAAGTGTTTTTCCTCCATTCTTCCAAGCAAAATATATCAAGTTCAGTCAGATTGGACGTGTAAACATCAATGTTATGTTCAAGTCTTGCCACAGATTCTCAATTAAATGTATTCCTGGACTTGAACTGAGCTATTTCGCCAAATGGATCTGCCAGAAGGGGAACCTCTGCCACAGTCTCCAGCCTTTTCCTCTTTCATTAAGTGCAGATTTGTGAAGTGGTCCACCAATAATTGTACTTTAAACAGATTCTACCACATGACTAATGGATCTCTACTGCTCCTCCAGATTTATTTGGGACATCTTTGCTGCTTATCTTAGTGATACTTTCTTTACCAAGTCTGTCAGTCTAGGTGGACCGCCGTGTATTTGGTAGGTTTGCAGACATGCAATACTGTTCCCATTTCCAGGGGGTTGATTAAACACAACTATGTGAAACGTTCAAAGCTGCTCGTATAGTGTTATAACCTAATCCTGCTTTAAACTTCTATGCAGCTTTTTTATACCGTTTTTCTTGGTTTTGATGCCGTTTCTTCACTAATATTCTCTGATAAACCACTGAGGCTTGAAACAGCAGGATTTATGCTGACATTAAATTACACACAAGGTGGACTATATTTACTAATTAGGTGACTTCTGAAGGCAACTGGCTGCCCTGGATTTCATTTAAGGGAATCAGAGTAAAGGCAGCTAAATAGAAATGCATGCCACACTTTATTGATTTATTTTTTTAAGTATGTGATGTTTTTCTTAAACTGAAAGAGAAAGAGACGGATGAACAGTAGGAAAAATGGATGGACGGATGGACAGATCGATAGATGAATGAGTCGGACACAGTTGACAGACAAAGTGAC
Organism: Crenichthys baileyi; assembly: GCA_036173005.1. NCBI lineage: Eukaryota > Metazoa > Chordata > Actinopteri > Cyprinodontiformes > Goodeidae > Crenichthys > Crenichthys baileyi. The sequence goes on from JAHHUM010000926.1 coordinate 137,593, forward strand.
AGAGGGATGGATAGATGGATAGAAAAATAGATGGATGGACGGAGCTCTGCATGGATTATTGAATGTATGGACGGGCTGGTAGACAGAGACACGCACACAGATGTATGGACGGACAGACAGACTCACAGACGGACAGAAAGATGGATGATGGACAAACAGATTAAAATATTGTCTGTCAATCCATCTGTCTGTCATTCAAATGGATGACTTGATGGGCAGATCTTTTAGGGATGGGGAATAAAGTGTAAAAACAGAAAATATTCCATTATATTATGTTTTTATTTTCCATACTTGTCCAGACCTGGAAAAAACTAAAAAACTAAACGTTTAATCCATACCTCTCTAGGCTCTTCCAAACTCAATAGGATCCTGTCTGGACTTGGAATTTAAATTATTAAAAATATTTTTCAAGTTGTTTTCGCCCATTTCATGCTGTTGTGTGCAAAGCTGACAGAAAGCTAAAAGGTTTTATTACATCACAGTCACATATACAAAGACCCAAATCAGCAGCACTGAGTCAGCACAGGAAAACAACCTCTCTGCACCACACTTATCAGGGATAATCGGGGAAAAACAGCAAAATAAATAGCTTTTTTTTCCCCAACTGTCTTTTGATGGCAACCAGCAATAAAAATTGTGTTTCTAAAGACTGTTTGATATGAAAAGTCCAGTTTACCAAGACATAAGAAAAAAAAAACACCAACAAAACAAAACAGACCATACTTACTGTTAAACCTACTCCAATGAAAATGCAGATCATTCCTATAGTTATGTAAGCACAACAGCGCCTCCTGGGGAGAGCGCTGCCAACAGACGATCTGCAGGAAGAGTAAGAAGAAAACAGTGAGCATGAGAAAAGTAGAGGTTCATTTTATGCAGATAATATGCCTGAGAACGGCTTGTACGAGAAAAGTCATTAGAAGTAAAGACTAAAGGAAAAAATTTTGATTCTCACAAACTATCAATAAATAAATAAAAAATCCTGTTATTGTGCGATTGCACTCCACATCAGCACCCAGATGATCTTGTGAGCAAAAACAAAAATCCTTTTTTTCTAAGTTACACGTGAGGGCAGTCACATGAGCAGCTCCAGACATGTATATATCATCCAGGCCCAATGCAAACACATGTAAGAGGAGTCAACTGCCCTCAGGCAGCAGACTGGCATTCCTGTTACTTTCATTGCATCATTATAATTTTGCTTTCCTCCCCTTCTCAGCGCTCACATGCCCCTCATGTGACTGGACTTGAGCATTCTTGAAGGATTGCTGATCACCTGATATTTAGCCCTCCATCCCATTTTTAAACCCTGTAACATTTCATCTCTGTCTCTGGTCCCTGTTCAACATCAGCATTCTGCATTCTTTCTAGACATGAAATAAAAAGGATCGGGAACTACCATGATTTACAGCCAATCTGAAAGCAAAATGTGGGAACAGACAATTAATGTCTGCACGTCTATGAGAGTAACTAGGAACCTTTACCTTTAAAATGGTTTTGCACCTTAACTTCCAGTTTCACGTTACAATAAAAACATCATCATGTGGATTCTTGGTACTATTTTGATTTTTCATAAACATTTGCACATAGTGATAAGAACATTTGGAGAAGAGCAGACAATAAGCTTTAAGGTTGGTTAATGCATATGAAACAGGACCACATTCATTTTTTTGTATTCACCCTAAACTGATTTTACTTCAGGTTACATAAAAACATCCTCATTTGCAATCAATTACAGTCAGATTGCTTCCCAGTTTCTGAAAATGCTGCAAAATCTAACTGAAAACAAGATGCAATTTTTAACAAATGATAATTTTAACAGAAAATGATAAAAAAAAACTATGGAAAATTAGCTACTTGTTTTTTTTATGATCAGCCTGAGAATGAAACCAACAACAAATTTCGATAAAGTCTGGACCTCAGCTTAATTTTGTCTCTCCTGGCTCACTTCTTCTTACAACATTTAGAGGGAAACTCTTGCAGAAATGAAAGTAATATCATTTTTGTTTCTTTAAAACTTTTCTTGTCCCTGTTGTTTATTTTTTTTTACTTTACCAAAGGTTCCCAGTGATTTGGACATTACATATCAATCCAGCATCTAGAAGATGGGCTTCGGGTGCCATTTGCATCTCAGTAAATAGGAAACTCTTTGAAAAGCACATTTATTTCAGTAAGTCAATTTATAAGTGAAACTGGTACTTACTTTGTTTCAGTAAATTAGGATTATTTGGTTTCTCAAAAAATTTAATTATGTCATATGTCCAATAAAAGACATTTTAAAATTGTTTTTATTTAACAACGGTCTTTTACAAATTTTTAACGTCCTTTTCAGTCTTACTGGGACGACACTTTTCCTGTCCATTAATAAAACTGATTGTAGCATTTTATAAAACAAAATTAAACATATGAAGAGTTTATAAAATATTCTGATCTGCCTTTCAATCTTTCTGGAAGTAGACTGGCAATAACATACTCAGAAAATTATGGGGTTGTTAGAAAGACACAGATTCTAAAATATAGATGAAAATAAATGTAGACATAGACAGCAAAGGAGCAAGAGAAACAAAAACTGTCCACTGACTCCAGGGCAGCCCCTGTCCTCATTTCTCTCAACAAACTCCACTGATTGCTCAAACACCACTAGTTCATCCTGTGACCAGCCAACCTTACTAGCACCACATGTGAGGCTGTTCTTTATAATTCTTGTCACACGTCTAGATTAGCTTCCCCTTCTCTGCACACTGTAAATCCAGACCTCTAAAGCATCCGACTGCAGCAGGTTTAACCTTTGAATAATTGATTACAGCACCAAAGCAATGTGCAGATTAGATTTACATCTAAGGATTACATATCCGCAAACATTGTAATCCAAATCTGTGCAACTAATTAAGTAATTAAATAATTTTCTTCAACAATTTGGGGCTTAAGGCAATATGTTGTTACATGTCTCTTTCTTTAAATATACAATTCAAGTTGAGAGTAAAGTAAATTAATTAAAGTAAAAAACCTTTATAACGTCAAATGGTTTTACTTTGTGTTTCTTTTTTAACTTCGTTTCTCAAGTTTTAGGGGAAAAAGGTAAATAACGTCATAGGTCTAAATAAATTACCATAGCGGATTTAAAATGTGTTGAGGAAGGTTGTGCGTTAACTTCTATATGTTATATCGCAAACATCAGCTTTTGACTATTTCATTAAGAGACAAAAGCAGGGTGTCTGTTACTCTCAAACTACAACCTCAGTCCAACATGGCTGCCTCAAACGTTAAAAGTTGTAACCGCTGCGGTTTCCACAAATAAACCAATAAAAGTAAAGTAACAAATAAAAAACTTATTTTTTGCCTTGTCTGTTTAAATCTAATTGGATCACATGTACTACTGTACAAACTGTTAGCAAGCATTACAACATGTGGGTTCAAACAAGCTAGTGATATTAGCATGCATGTTGGATAACATATTTGCTAACGGTCAAACATGTCTGAGTATTAGGAAAATTTGCTATTTGCTATACATGTTAGCAAACATTAAACAACAAGTTAAAAACAATAACAATAAGTTGAACACATATTTGCTAATGTTTCAACATAATAGCAAACAGGTTTTCGCTCATTTTACGAAACATTTGCAAACATGTCGGCAGACAACGATTATTTTAGCAACGTTTGCTAGTGTCTGCTAACATGTTTACAAACAAATATGCATATTTGCTAATTTTCCAACTAATTTTTCAACAGTTTAGCAAAAATTTGCTAAATGAATTTTTATACATTAGCAAACACATTAGTGGTCATTTGCAAACATGTTTGCATATTCGCTAATGTTTCAGCATACTAGCAAATACTTGCAAGCATCTTATCAAACAATAATAAAGTTAGGGAACATTAGTACGCCTCGCTAACATGTTTACTAATGTTCAAACATTTGTAAACATGTTAGCGACCAAGTATGAGCATTAGTGAACATGCATCGTAAAATCGTGTGTACTGTTTTGTTTAACATTTTCGGCAGACTCACATTTTTTTGCAGTGGGGACACTTGGCTAGCGTGTTAAATCGAAGCTCCATCCACTGTGGGGACAAAAATTTTAAAAATCATTTAATTTCAGCTTTTATGAATGTTTACACATACTCACATCAACACAGATATTTAAACACGCTACTGTGCTACTCTAGTTTTAGGACAATCAGCACAAATCTTACTGGGACTGATTTCAAAAGAAGGTTTGCAACTATTTATTATTGGTAGAATTATTCCCTCAAATAATTAAGTTTTTATTTATGTAGTCTTGTATTAGTTGTGATTTTGTATGGAATTTAAATAGTAAAAATACTACTTAATAATAATCATTTACACAGCCTGCAGCAGCAAAATAGTTGAGCATAATTAACCTGCAAACAGAAGATGGACGTTTAACTCTAGACATGTGGCTTCAGTGAAAAGAATAACATTTATTTAAAATGTATTTTTATCAATGTAAACAAGAGAGTTAACTAAGGACTACCAGAAATGTTTGCACTTACATATCAACCTTTTTTTTCTTTTTAAATTAATAAATTCTCTGAAAGCCATATGTGCACAGAGCAACATTATTAGTGTTAAGAGAGTCACAGATTGAAACAGAGGTTAGGCTGTTGTTAATATGTCCACCAGTAAGACCAGCCCTTTTTTCAACCTCTTGCTGCGCTGGAAGAGAACCATCGCTGAGGAGACCAGACATCGGCTGAGAGGACCTGGCGTCCTCGCTGCCCTACAGAGGCCGCAAGTGACAATGTGCAGACGTTAAGAGGAAAACAGTTCTGAGTTTGTAATGGTGGCTTTGTATCTGCACATTTTTGTGACATGAAGTTAATGAAAGTGAGCATGTTGAATATTCTACACAGAGCGGCAGATAAAACCATTGTTTGCTGATTACCAATTACAGATTACAAAGGATTCAAAACAATCATATTTTACAAAAGGTATCAGCCAGGAGAAGAAAACAATAAAATACACAGTATTATATACTGTATATACAATGGGTTAATAATAACACTCACTATAACAAAACAGAAACTGGTCAGGGGCTGGCAGCAACACTAATACAGTTTTAGAAATGTATGCCAATAAAAGTTGGGCCTGGCTAAGAAAGGGTTCCTACAAATTTTGTATTTAAAATATACACATTTCCAGAGTAAATACTTCTCAATTTTCTAGCAGTTGTAGCTAACCCGCTGGACATTTGAGTGTAAAAGATTTACATAGTTGGGTTTAGGTGGCAAGAAAGCTGTAAAATTGCCAGATTTACCCTTGCATTGACCTCTGGATTCTCTGGAACTCCCTCAAACACCAAAGCTATCAATGAGTTGAACAAAACTTTCACATTCAATGTGGTAAGTCACAGGTAAAAAGCTCTCAAATAAAATATCTCTAAAATGAAATTTTATACATATTGTCATAATTAATAATGTCCAGAAATTTTTCCATAATTAAACGGAAGAAATCAAGTACCATACCTTTATGGACTGCAAAGGAAGCCTGTTAAATCTCCCAAAACCTTTTGATGTTGTTTATTTCCACCAAACCATATTTCTTTTTCAGTGGACATTTTCAGGATAAGTCACATCAGATATCAGATCACATCTTGACAGGGGTGTGTACACTGTTTACACTGAATGTACTGTATGTATAAGGTACAACGCTGTCAACATTACTGCTGTGCACATAGTAACAACAGCAGAGCGATTTCAACACATCTGCAGCTGGCTGAGAGTGCTTGTCCCTGTCTGTGGGTTTACATACCAGGAAGGTATTTCCACAGTGACCACACACCACTCTCATCCCCTCGGGTTGAATGGGCAGCGCCGGCTGGGCGGGCTGCTCCTCAGGGATTACCATCACAGGGCTCAGGTTGATGATGCGTCTGCTGCAGAAATAAGGAGCAGTCAAACAAGTTGGCAGGACAGGAATTTAAGCTATAGATGAAATGATGATAACAAAAAAGAAAGATAATGGAATAATTCTAAATTAATACATAACTAAATATTTAACATTAACATATAATGATTATTTGTTTAATGGCCCTGTTGAAGGTAAACATTCTAGCTTTTCTAAAGTGTTCTTATAAAAATTAAACACAGTTCAATCATTCTACATAATAAATATATCAATTATATAATAATTTTTACATTTTTAATAAACATTTATTCTATTGTGTGTTCAGTACCTTTTTAAACTTGAAATAAATGTTTTCAATTTAATTTCTGTATTTCCTCATTTTATTTCAATTAAAAATATCTACATATTTATCAGAATCAGAATCAGCTTTATTGCCAAGTTTGTACATACAAACAAGGAATTTGACTCCGGTACACTTTGCTCTTTGGTTTTTGTTTTTGCACTACAGAATATACATATTTACAATGTACAATATACACATATATAAATAAAAAGGTGCATTTGCAACATCTGTATGCTGTTGTTTTGTATTTTATTGAATGTTCAACAGAGAAACAGCCTGGGGGAAGAAACTGTCTCTGTGGCGGCTGGTTTTAGTGAACAACGCCCTGTAGCGGCGGCCTGAAGGTAAAACTCTGTGCAGGGTGTGTGGGGTCTGCAGAGATTTTAGCAGCTCTTTTCCTGACCCTAGACCTGTATAAGTCCTGGATGGAGGGAAGGTCAGCCCTTATGATTCTCTCTGCAGTCCTGATTATTCGTTGCAGTCTGGACCTGTCCTGTTTTGTGGATGAACCGAACCACACGGAGATGGATGAAGACAGGACAGACTGAATGATGGCAGTGTAGAAGATGACCAGCAGCTCCTGTGGAAGGTTGTACTTCTTGAGTTGCCTCAGGAAAGCACAGTCTCTGCTGGGCCTTCTCTCGAAAGTGTTCTATGTGTGAAGACCCATCTCAGGTCCTCAGAGATGGTGGTTCCTAGGGAACTGAAGTGGTCCCACAGCCGACACGGTGTTGTTGAGGATGGTGAGGGGGGTGTATGGAGGGGTTTCCGAAAGTCCACCACCATTCCACAGTCTTGAGTGCGGTTACCTCCAGGCAGTTCTGACTACACCAGTGTACAGGCGATCCACCTCCTGTCTGTATGCAGACTCATCACCGTCCTGGATCAGTCCAATGACAGTGGTGTCATCTGCAAATTTCAGGAGTTTCACGGACAAGTCTGCTGAGGTGCAGTCATTTGTGTACAGGGAGAAGAGGAGTGGGGATAGAACACACCCCTGGGGGGCACCAGTACTAATAATAGTACTGTATTTATATAGGAACTTATTGTATTGAACTGGGGCTCATTTGGCCCTCGATAAATTCCTTTTGCTTATACTACCTGGTGTTGTAGTTCCTTTCAACAATCACATGTAGTTTACACAACATATTACAATAAGAAAATGCACACAATGCCTTAATCTGCTCACTCCTGTCTGGATGTTCACACCTTCTTGCTCCATTCAAGGTTCACTTTGTCCATGAACATATGGTTTAATATAGCAGTCTTAGCTTCTTGTCTAGCAATAACTTTGGGTAAAATGTCAGTCTTGCTTTGAGTTGTTTTACCCACTTCAATCCTGCCTGGGATGGCTGATAAGCAGAAAAAGAAAAATTATGCTAATTGTTCACTTGCTTACTCATGAGGACAAAACAACCCTGCTCCTTTTAAAGTGTTTGTGATTATAGAAACGATAAATACAATTATTCGCTGATGAATGTTTGTATTAATTAGACATATTTATATTTCAAAAGCAATATTATTGATACTGTTTTTTACCAGAAAAAAATCTTTATTAAAAATTGTCACAAATATGCAAATGATGATGCTTATTACTAACAAGAGAAAATAAATGGACTAATCTGTTACTAACCAGTTTGGTCGAGGACATCCTATCCTCCTGGACGTGTCTTTGCAGATGAGCAGGCAGTTGCAGGGACACCTCACATACTTCTTTCCTGTAGGGGGGTTCTTGATGGGCTAAATCAGAACAAATACACTGAACAAGTTTCTAAAAACATAGATGCTGATTAATCTTTCAGATATGATGGCTGAATTTAGCCCTAGGTCCTTTAATGGGAAAACACTGATTTATTATCAACACGTCAGAGTAAGCTTCAGATCTCTCTAACCATCAGGCTTGATTTATTGTGTCTTATTTGTTCAGTACTGGGCAATAAAATAACATTTTCACTTAATATAAGGATTGTGGAGTGATGACTGTAACTAAAGTTTATGGTGACACATTTACTCTCACTTCTTCATTTGAGAGTGTACTGCTGTACTCCAGAATGACCCCTGCTTCCTCATAAGCGTTATTAGTCATTTCTCACCGGGCTGAAAGTACCTCATCCATGTTAGCATCTGTGAATTCCTCATCAATTAATGTGGAATAAGTGTTGATACAAGTTTACTATTTAATCCCTACAGCAGAAGTAACATCCTAGGCATATTTTAGCTGCAGAATAATTGTAATTCATATCCATTTACCCGTTTCCCATTTTATCACGTCACAGCCTGATAAATACAGAATCTTGATTATTGCTTGCAACAAAACTATCTCCAGACTCTGGCTCACCCTGGACTCACCTGCTCTGGAAAAATGGACTGAATGTGTTGACGAAATTTATCAGATGGAAAGGTTAACTTTTCACTGTTTACAGATGAACAAGTTCACAACCCTATGGTCCAAATGGATATCCTATGTAAAGCTAATGCAACACAAGAGTTATTACTGAATATCATACTGAATGATATTAATATTAGCTATTTCACTGGTAGCATCTATCTACGTTGTCTGTCAAGTTGGAAATGTTGACGGAGGAGGAATTGGACATTGGTCACAGACTAGAACTATGACCACAAGATTATGTAAATTCTGCTTTTGTAATGACCTCAATGTTTTGAAAATAAAGAACTGAAAAAAAAAGAAAACCATGCATTGTTTTTCTTCAACTTCACAAATATGCATTATTTTTTGTTGTTCTGTCCCATAACATCCTAATAAAATACCTTGCAGTTTGTGGTTTTAATAAACATGGGGCATGAACATGAACATGACACTGTATACCGAGATGAGAGACATTAACGCAAATGTAAAAGTTTCAAACTAGAATTTTGTCCAGTTGAACTGGAGAAAGAAGACGGGTGGATCAATGCAACAAAAAACGTGTCCCCGCATCAACTGTTATGATCACTTCCATCCGCTTACCGTAGCTTCGTTGCAGACTGTGCACTTGACGACATGCTGGTGCAGCTTGCCGTCCAGGTTGATGATGGACTGGCAGACGCGGCAGTTGATGACGGGCACACCGCCGGCGTCGGGGCTGGCGATGGCTGTGTAAGGAGGAGGTAGTTCGGCTTTCAGAGGAAGAGGAGGACAAGGAGACAACGTACATCCCAGCTGTTAATAGCATGCATCTGACATACACAGCAACGCAGCAACATCAGCTATGCGACTCCCTCCGTCTGGTAAAACGATTTTTAGATTGAACTAAAATCTGTGGGTTTTTATGTAAGAAAAACTAAATAGAGGATTGAGTTTGTTGAATTTATAGTAGAGTTTTAAAAGTATTCTTGTTCTGCTGCATTTAAAAGAAACTGTTCAAGAAAATAGCTTTTTAATTTTAGTATTATAAAAACACAAAAACTGGTATATTCAGATTAGATTTTAGTTCATTTTAGCTTAGAAAACATTTCATGTAAACAATACAATACAGGAAAATAAATGGATTCAAACTAGAAAATTACAGATGAACAGATTACAGGGCTTTTTCCATTTTTCTTTGAGGTCTGACACGTTGATTCAGGTTTCATCAATTCCCCTTTAAGTACTAAAACACAGTAGAAACAGTGGAACAAATGCGATGCAAGATATTCACCTTTTATCCAAGTTTCTAACCTTTAACTAATGTTTTTAATTAAACTTAAAGAGTATCTAAGTATATTATGTTGGTTAACGCATTTATAGACCACAAATGATTCTTCGTTTTAACACAAATATCACTGATTGAAGCCGATCAAGCAAAATTGGCCGATTTCGTTCTCGGGTCAATTGCATCTCCACTCAAAAGTATACTTTTGTTTTTGTCCTGATTTCCCAAAAACTCTGCGTTTTGTCCTTATCTTCAACAGGTAAAGGAGCTTGGTTCTGAGATTTGGCTCTCAGTCAGTTGGAACCACAGGGACAGGTGGGACTCCCTGTCAACACTTAAATAATCCTGGCTAGAATTACAACTAGAGCAAGCCAGAGACGGGATACTCCCAGTGAGTGCAGATACACATAGTTGTAAAATCCCTGCAAAATACTTGAATGGAACCTGTTGTGCAATAATACAGATTTAAAACTGACTGAGATAAGAAATGAATTCTCACCTTTAGTCCTAAATTTCAAAAATAAACATTTCACTTCATTACAAGCCTGTTTTTACTTCTTCCTCTGCCTCTTGGTATTTTTCCCACATGTGCTAATGCCTGCCTGAAAGTGAATCCACCCATTATAGATTTTTTCTCTGTGTGTCCTCTGAGCCAGAAGTAAGACAAGAAGACAGTCCACTACAACCACAGGAGCCATTACCACAACATGAATCCTCCATCGTCCCATCTGAATGTCCAAAGGTTTTATTATGGTGGGATTTAGGGTTTGTGGAGTAACAATATTGGTAAAACACCTGCTATCCGGTAACTTTAAGGCTGTGAAAAGATAAAAAAGATCACTTTCTAAAAAGTGAAGATACTAATGATTGTTTTAAACTTGACTAGCTTTTTCTGGTCTCTCTCATTTGAACCAATAAAGTGAGGATACTGTAAACTCACATGGTTAGAATTTATTTTCAAAATATTGCACAACTTATGTGTTGAAGAATCAGATTTTTCCCAATCAGTGAACACATCGCACCCAAAGGCTAACACGCTCTGCTAGCTGCAAAACTCTTCAGTGCGGAAGTTTTAAACGAGGAAAAATAACTCAAAATTACCTATTCTCAGTAATCACTGAGGCAAAAATGAAGCCAAAGTAAGTGGCATGGCGGCTGTTCTTTCAGCTTTTTGAGTACAGAAAGAATCTATCTACTACATAACGTCAACTCATACCTTCCTAAGGGACATTTTGTTGAACTGGCAAAGTGGCAACCAGACGCAAACCTCAGCAGGTAACAGGAAGGCTAAACGTACGACATCACAGTTACAAACAAGTACACTTAAACCCCAAATCATTCATATCCCTGGCAGATTTAGGTTTAAAGCAATCTTTTATTTTGACCAACATGTTTCTTCTGATTGGAAGTGCTATTAACATTTTGGAGGGGCCCAGGGAGAGTCCCAACCAAAATCTTATTGAGAATCTGTGGGTGAGCTAAAGATTAGGGTGATTACAAGGAGGCCTTCCAACCTCAAAAACGTTAAGCTCATAATCAACATATTGATGGAAACATGGAAAAAGCTGGTCAGCAATTGCGAAAAGTGTGTGATTGCTGTAATGACAAAAAAAAGAGACCTTTCCATAGATTATTAGAAAGGAAACACATAATAGTTAACATACATTTCTTAAAAGAATCCAAGTAAAAACAGAAAACATTTTTTTCAAAATTCATACTCCTATGACTTTCTTTTAATATTATTTGAGAGATATTTCCTATCAGAAACAAACTCTTTGGTTGAATGAAAGTAATGGCTTCCGGATCAATGGAGTGGTAAAAGGCAAATTTACAGGGGTTTTCTTCTCTTTTTTGGCATCTGGACTAACTCATATCAGCTCTATTTCAAAATCTAAAACCATTAAACGTGTCAAATCCGGATGTAATTATCCTTCACTTAACACAGATTATTAAAAACTCCACTTGCGACCTTTGGTACCTTCATTTTGTTCTTATATATGCATACCATTTATGATGTGGCAAATTAATAACAAATATTTGATTTAAATACAAATAAATGTTTAAAAAAAAGCTTTTTCTTGACATTTTCGATTTGTTATCTTTTAGATAACAGACTGAGAAATAAAGTCTGAAAATTAAAAGAACTATAATCTATTTAGCTTTTTAAATTTTAACCAGAACTACAAAACAATAAAAGCAAATTCCATTAATTCCCCTCTCCTAGCTGTGCTTTATGGACAGTGAAGGGCGGGATCCATTTGAGTGTTATTGTATGAATGCAAATGAGAATGTGTAATGTCTCCTTCAACGCGAGACCAGTAGGCACAACCTATTCTCAAACAGGTCTGTCTCCTTTCTTTTACGTTTCGGCTGAAATCAACAAAGCAACAGCCAAACCCAAAGTCTAAATGCATCAGTCCAAACTCCAAAGAGAGCACGGGGCTGGTATCTAGAGTTTATACAGACTCTGTGGTTTGTCTACATGGGAACCGGTTCTCCAAAACTAAGCTTACTGACATAAAGAAAGTTGGTGCATTCAGTTTGTTAAGAGCATATAATAAGTAGATTATCAAAACTCAAGCAGGTTTCCAGCAATCCCCTTAAACAAATTTAGGCAAATGCAACAAGTCTCAAGTTGATTTCAGTTTGAACAGCAAAAAAAGAAAGAAAATTAAGTGTCTTTTTCCCACAATCTCTTAAACACAGTTGGTTCTTGGTCATCACAGCCATTTTGTTTTCAAATCCCATCACAGTGTAGACAAAATTTATCCGCCAAAGAAATTGGCTGATTATCAGCTGACAAATTTCAGAGAGGAATTAGTAGATAATCCGAACAGCAGAGAGGGCAGAGGGGGAGAAAATAGGCTGGAGGAGATTTTTAAAAATGCTAACATTTATTTAGGGGTTTACCCGGTCACTTTTGCACAAACAGACTGTCGCTTCATAGACCCTTAAAGTCTTCACGATTAATTAGATGGTGAAATATGGATTTGGCAGGACTAAACCACTTTTTATCCTGAACTCCTAAAATGCATCCGGTCACAGAAATCATTCATTCGGTTTCTGCACAGCAAGCAGCATTGTTGCAGGGCACAAAAAACAACATATGAGCCCCAGTCCTGAGGAAACCAGACCAACAGACACTAAATGGACTTCTCTGTTATAAAGAACCCAACTCTGAGAATATGATCTGGATGGAATTTTTTTGATGGTTTAAGTGAAGCCTCAGGCTAAATCCAACACCAACAATGCAGAAAAGAATGTGCACATATGTGATCACGTATTACTCAAGTTTTAAAGCTGCTAGCTTGACTTTTCTCTAAAATCCTTCAAACGCACTTTAAAGAGATTATGTACCATATAGAACAACTTGTCACGGTCAGTTTTTGGATTCATTTTTAGATTTTATCAATTTTTATTCGATCAAGATCAAAATCTAAATAATTACAAGCTTCTGTGTGAAAATGCCACTGGTGACGTCACACAAGGCATAATTAATCTCAAAAGAATTCTCTTGAGTAAATTTCTTGTTTTTGATCAGGTTCTTAATCAAATTTCTCCATCAAAAGCGTTTAAGTGTGTTCTGTAAGGACGCAGGACAATGTTTTGCTCCATGTGAGAACGCTGCTTGGATTTCAGGAACATTTTACACCAGGAAAGCGCTCTGTAAAGAGGACCAGACCTGACAGAAATTGTTAAATTTTATTGTCAAATATCTTTAGAGATCATTTTGTGGCAAATTATTATAAAATCTTATTGTCTTGTTCTTCAGAATCTAAATCTCACAAAAGTCGGTCGACCGCCATAATGTTTACAAATGCCCGCCGATCAGCTCAGTTTTTGTGCCTCTTGTGATGTCATACAAATGCAAACAAAGCAGGTTTTTTTTCTTTGATAATCTTTGTTAAAAGAATGTCAGCGAAATCTTTTAGTGGATCTCCAGCATACAAGCAAAATTAGATAGTTTCTTAAAAGTGTTTTTGTCCGATACAAGTTTAAATTTCAACGTGGTGATTGTCCAGTTTTAGGCCAGCTGACCACAGATCAAAGACAACAAATTGGCCGAATCCGTTATTTGACCGATTCATCACCAGCAATCATCTAAGAATGATTAGAATGATATCAGCTCAAAGATCAATCCCAGTCAGAAAAGACAGAGAACTATCTTTGCTGATGGCTAATGGGTGGACTGATAGATCTAATGAAAATGGGGTAAAACAACATCAGACTTTTCAGTATTTGACCTGTCGATCACTGATCTTTTCTGATTAGGAAAAATAATCTGATTCCATTCTTTAGGATATTGATCGGTACATCTCCTTTTCACATCTTCAAATTTGAATCACTCAAATCATGCATTAGTATTGAAACTATCTGTTGAATATTGAGACCAGTTATTTTGCTATTTACATGCAGCAAACTACCAGCTGTTGTCTTCATTGTATTAAATTACTGGTTTCTTCTCATTTTTAAAGGGCACAACTGGGACAAAAGGCTGCTGGCCTGCTTTCATCTGCAGTGCCTCAACTGTCCCCCTACAAACACACAACATTACCGCCCACATTTAAAGCTGGATTCACCGATTTTCTTCCTATTATTATTACTGCTGTCCTCCTGCAAACACCCCAGGGATCGGGGAGTCGTGATGCAATCCTTTCTGCTCTAAAAAACGGGTTGGTGTTATTGTAGGCCCCTGTCTTCTCTAACCCACTGCTCCAGTTCTCACAGTCCAAGCTCCACCTTTTTGTCAGCTGCCGTCGGGTTTCCAGCCGATGCCCTCGCCTTGCTGCGCCTTGCTCGGATTTATTTACGCACATACCCGATGATTCAGCATGCATGCAGGCAGAAATGCAGGGCGCAGAGAGAGGGTGGGGACTGTGTTTACCTCGGGGACTTGAATCCTGCAGGTACGGGGGAGCAGTGGGGGTCACATTCTCGGAGTTGGGGGCCGACAGCAGCGGAGAGCGCTCGTCCATGCCGTCGGAGGCCATGTCTGTCGCCGTGATAAATGACGGGAAGCCCCTGGCTGCTGCAGCGAGTCTTCCCTGGGCACAGAGAAGAAGTGGTGGGGATTGCAGCCCAGCTGCTGTGACTGTTAATGCCGAGTTGTTCCGATGCTGCAGCCGTGATGACGAAGGCAGACTGGAGGAGGAGGAGCTCCGCGGTGATGACCTCCCCTCTCCCCGGGTCTCTGAACTCACAGCGCTGGAATTTGGCCTGAAAGACAAGTCCAGAAATGTCCTCTAACTATGAGCATGAGAGTATGTAAAGATGCTTCAAAATAACTTAACGTATTTCAGCAAAAATGTCAGCTATATAGGCCATGAAGGTCTAGATAACATTCCAGCCCAGATCAGGTTTCATTATTTATGGGGGGAGACTAAAACGCTTCAAGAGACGCAGTTTCCAGTAATCGCCGCTAGATGTCGCTGTTGGATTACCGATACCTTTGCAGTTCCCAGTGCCTCGCAAAAGTATTCTAGCTTTTTTACCCAGATCAATGTATTTCATTGAGATTTAATGTGATAAACCAACACAAGGTAGCACATAATTGTAAAGTGGAGGGGAAATAATACATGGTTTCCAAACTTTAGTGAGGCTTTGATTTGTATTAAGACCCCTTTAGCGCAAATACCCTTAAATAAAATCCAATGCAACCCCCATGCGTTTAGAAATGACTTA
Source organism: Crenichthys baileyi (assembly GCA_036173005.1). Lineage (NCBI taxonomy): Eukaryota > Metazoa > Chordata > Actinopteri > Cyprinodontiformes > Goodeidae > Crenichthys > Crenichthys baileyi. Next base: position 153,125 of record JAHHUM010000926.1, read on the forward strand.
ATTAGTACAGAGAGCATTAACAAGAGAAACAGTGAGACCACTACTGTAACTCTGCCAAGATCCACAACTCAGGTGGCAGACAGTACAACAATTAGTCCTGCACTGCAGATCAGACCTCAATTCTACTTTTCTTTTACAAAAAATAAGTGTGATGTGCATGTCTATTCAGTGCTCCGAAGTCAAATCCTTTTAGAACAACATTTCTGCAGCAGTTACAGCTCTGAATCTTTTAGGGATCGACTATACCAGGATCCATATCCAGAGGCTGAATTTTCTTGCCAATTGTTTTTTTTTTTTAAACAACTCAGTCATTTTTGATGGTTAGCTTCTGTGAACATCAGTTTTCAAGTGTTGCTGCAGATCTCCAATTGTATTTAGGTATAGACTTTGACCAGGCCATTCTAACACATGAATATACTTTGATCTAAACCATACCATTGTAGCTCTATCTGTATGTTTAGAGTCTTTATCCTACTAAAGTGAAGCTTCACCCAGTATCAAGTCTTTTGAAACCTCTAAAAGGTTTTATTCTATGATTTCTCTGTGTTTAGGTCCTCCTATCTTCCTTTCAACTCTGACCACCTTCCCTGCTCCTACTGCCGTGTTTTTTTCTGCCATGCATACATAGCATGTTGTATGCAAGCCAAAAGACTATTCTTGTTCATATTTGACCAGAGCACCTTCTGCCACATTCACCATGTCCAATGAATGTCTTACAGCAAGAGCCAATGAGACATCTCATGGCTTTCTTTCAACAACAATCTTCTTGCCATTCTTCCAGAAAAGTCAGATTTGCGGAGTGCCACACCCTGTCAACAGAATCTCTCATCTGAGCTGTGTATCTCTGCAGCTCCTACAGGGTTACCATGAGCCTCCCTGCTGCTTCTCTGATAAATGCTGTCCTCTACTGCCCTATCAGTTTTGGTGAACAGTGATGTATTGGCATGTTTGCAGCTGTGTCATATTGTGAGATGTTTAAAGTTTGGAACATCTGCTTTAAACTCCTTGTTTTACATGATGCTGTAATGTTCTCTAACAAAGCTCTGAGGCACACAGAATGACACACAACTTAACTTTATTTACTACTTAGGTGACTTCTAAAGGTAACTGGTTGCACTGGATTTTATTAGGGGGCATCAAATTACCTGAGGTTGAATATAAATGCACACTACTTCTTTCGGATACTATTTGTGCATTTGAAAATTGTTTAAGCTCTACCTGCTTTTCCACTTCACAGTTATACACTACTTTTGGTCTATAACTCAAAATTTAAAAAAAATACATTGAAGTTAGTTTGTCTTGTGACAAAAGTATAAAAACTTTTGCAAAGCAGTATTTATGGACATAATTAAAACAATAATTTAAAAAAGCATAAACATAAAGTTAATAAGATTCTTAGAAATCATAAATTCATTAGAATGAACAAAAATAAACATTAAAACCACACTGAAGAGGTGAAGTGTTAATTTTTGTCCAAAAGGCTCCATGTTCTCAGCTTGTTTCACATGTTCTTGCAGTGCCTTCCAGCAGCTCAGAGCATAACTGCTCAAAGTATTTCTGGTTATGTTTGTGGAGCGACTGACAGAGCGTTACCAGAGGATATGATGAGCTGCCCAAGATTAACATACCAGCAACATTTATGAGAGCTACTCCAGTGCAGAGTCACTAAATGCCCCCATAAAGTACCAGAATACATTACCACTGATACAGAAAGCGGTGAGGAAATGAAGAGTTAAAGATTGCTCTACTATGCACTCTTAGATCTGATCCTACACTTGATGAGCTCAGTTCAGCCAGACATTAGAGGAATAAAATAATCTAAACGGTTAAATAGGCAATACTTTATCATATAAACCAAAAAGGGAAGTGGCTTTATTTACAAGGGGTAATTATTCCATAAAAAACAATTTTTACACTTAATGATCCTGAATACACTGCCTGGCTAAAAAAAAAGTCGCCACCTGGATTTAACTAAGCAAATAGGTATGAGCCTCCCATTGGATAATTACTGCATGGGCGATTATGTTTCAGCTGGCAACAAGTTATTTAACCCATGAGTTGCTTCTCATTTCTTAAACAACCATGTCCAAAGACACATCCCGTGGTTGTGGAAAAGATGTCAGTCTGTTTCAGAAGGGTCAAATCATTGGTATCCATCAAGCAGAGAAAACCTCTAAGGAGATTGCAGAAACTACCAAAATTGCGTTAAGAACTGTCCAACACATTATTAAAAACTGGAAGGATAGTGGGGACTCATCGTCTTCGAGGAAGAAATGTGGCTGGAAAAAATCTTGAATGATCGTGATCGGCGATCATTTAAACGTTTGGTAAAATCAAATCAAAGAAAAACAACAGTAGAACTCCGGGCTATGTTTAATAGTGAAAGTAAGAGCATTTCCAAACGCACAATGCAAAGGGAATTCAAGGGACTGAACAGCTGTGTAGCCTTAAGAAAACCAGTAATCAGTGAGGCTAACCGGAAAAAAGGCTTCAGTTTGCTAGGGAGCATAAAGATTGGACTCTGGAGCAATGGAAGAAGGTCATATGGTCTGATGAGTCCAGATTTACCCTGTTCCAGAGTGATGGGTGCATCAGGGTAAGAAGAGAGGCAGATGAAGTGATGCACCCATCATGCCTAGTGTCTACTTTACAAGCCTGTGGGGGCAGTACTATGATCTGGGGTTGCTGCAGTTGGTCAGGTCTGGGTTCAGCAACAGTTTGTGTTCAAAGAATGAGGTCAGATGACTACCTGAATATACTGAATGACCAGGTTATTCCATCAATGGATTTTTTCTTCCCTGATGGCACGGACATATTCCAAGATGACAATGCCAGGATTCATCGGGCTCGAATTGTGAAAGAGTGTTTCAGGGAGCATGAGCCATCATTCTTATACATGGATTGGCCACCACAGAGTCCAGACCTTAACCCCATTGAAAATCTTTGGGATGTGCTGGAGAAGGGTTTGCGCAGCAGTCAGACTCTACCATCATCAATGCAAGATCTTGGTGAAAAATTAATGCAACAATGGGTGGAAATAAATCTTGTGACACTGCAGAAGCTTATCGAAACAATGCCACAGCAAATGCGTGCTGTAATCAAAGGTAAAGACGGTCGTACAAAATATTAGAGTGTGTGACCTTTTTTTTTAGTGGCGACCTTTTTTTTGGCCAGGGAGTGTATTTATAGCTGTTTTAGCAATCAGTGTTGGGTTAGGTCCAGTTTAATCCAGAGGACCAGTTTCTTTATCTAAGTGTGTCTGAACCATAATATAACCTCTTTTTTTCTCAACTGATTAGTTACATCCAGGCCCTTTTATATCATTAAAATGTGAGTAGATGCCCCTGTTATGATCAGAAGGCATTGCTTCATAAAACTCATCTTAAAAGCAATCGTATTTTTTAAATGCCTGGAATACTATGAAATTGAAATGAAAAACTCCTAGAGTACATCTCTGTAAGTTAATTTTAGTAAACAATGCACTCATTTGCATGCCCTCAAAAAAAGGTTATTACTTGGTGAGCTTTTGCCTATGTTATCAGTTTACAACCACAAATTTATTGTATTTTGTTGGGTTTTTCTGTGATAAGCCAACACAAAGTAGTGCACATTTGTGAAGTAGTAGGTAAATGACACGGTCTTTAAACTTTTGTGTGCTTCTCCTGTGTTATCAGACCAGTTCGATCTGATGCTTTTATATAAAATCGGGTGCAACCACTTAACTTTGAGTAAATACGATGTGTTTTCTGGTGAGTTTTCTAAATTACCATCTGTGATTTACATGCATTGATTATAAATGATTGATTATGAGTGAGTGATGTTAACATTCATGTAGATAATATAAAAGATAGAAGTGCAAAAGGGCATTTAGCAGAACCAATTCATAACAAAGAACATATTCTGACTCTGGTTATTTCCAAAGGCCTGAACGTTGCTGATGTTGCTGTGACTGATGTTTGCTCTGTCTACTTATTAGTGTGTTCTGTTTAAAATAAAATATCTCTTCTGGCAAAAGCAAAACCAGACTAGGAATAATTAGAAAACGATGCTTCAACAATATTATTTGTTGCTACAAATACCTTTGAATTACCATGATAGAGGCCAATGAGAGCATTAAAGAAACCAGAAGTGTGGAGGCCCATGGTAACTCTGGAGAAGTTGCAGATATCCAGAACTCAGGTGGGAGAATCGGATTACAGGACAACTATTAGACATGCACTCTACAAATATGCGCCTTCGTGGAAGAATGACAAGAGGAAAACCTTGTTGAAAGAAAGCCAGAAGAGGTTTTGTTTAAAGTTTGCCAGCTGTCATGTAGACGACACAGCAAACATGTGGAAGAAGGTGCTCTGGTCAAGTTAGGCCAAAACTTAATTTTTGGCCTACTGACAAAACACAGCACATAATCCTGAACACACCATCCACAAGGTGGTGAGTTCAGTATGGTGGTGGCAGCATCATGCTGTGGGATTGCTTTTCTTCACAGTTGACAGAAAGATGAACATTTTTATCTGTAGATAAAAATGAGGATGAATACTAATGCACAGCACAGTTTTAACAAAGTTTTCTTTGTTTTCCTTCCTCTTCATCATTTAGCATAACTTTGTGCAGGTTTATCACATAAAATCCCAGTGGGAAGAATTAAAGTTTTTGCCTCACAAAATGTGGGACGTGAATAATTTTGCCAAGCCAGTTAACATGTTATTGTCAATAATATTCTGTCTCCACATAGAGACAAACCTGACACCAAAATTCCTGTTTTGGAGGAAAAACTGAAAAAAACCAAAACTCAGGATTGTAAGATTTGCTCTAAAACAGGAAAATTGAAATAAGTCTGGAACCATTAAGCTGCTGAAAGTTTAGATAAAACATCAAGTTGTTGACAGCTAAACTGAAAGGGTATGCCATTATTGACAAAAATACTATTAGGTAGGTTGCACTTAGTTTGGGTTTTGAGTAATTCTAGTTCTCTGCCATGAACAGTGTCAGTGAGGCAGAAATGTAATTAATTTAAGATCCGTGTTTGCTTAAAACTCAGTCCAGTAATTTTTTCTACTGTCAAAAGAACCAGAAAAGATGTATGATTCAGTGGATATCAGTTTTAACAAATTAAAGTTGATAATGTATCCATAAAGCTGCTCCTCCTCAGTCTAAGATAGTGTTTTGTGCTTCATGTTATGTTAATCTAAAACAGTTCCAACAGTCTTGGTTGTTTTTGCCAAAATTCGTCCCATTCCTTGTTACTTGCGTCAGAGTATAAACGCTGGACAACATGATGGTTTAAAGGAAATAGTCTCACAAAACGTTTTTCAGCTTTTTCTGGAATATTTTCTTATCATAGTCTTAAATGTTTTTCTTTCTTAAAATATAGGTGGAAACAGATTCAGCCTTTGAAACTGGGCCAAACTGAAGCCGAGCTGTTCCTGTTCAGGACACACAAAAAAGGGCTAATAAATACCAGCCGCATCACTCCCCTCTCGTGCCTAAAGAAAATAAGTCTAAATGGGAGAAAAGAAAGAGAATAAGAGAAAGATTAGCATTGGATACAAGATTAGATTTATGCAGAAAGGAATAAATCACACAAATGACCAAGTATCAGTATCAGCGGCTGAACAAGACCACACAAATTTCTTCCAGCCAGGCTTTTGTAGCTATGAACAAGAAATCATTCTGCCTCTAATTTGAGGTAGGTTTCTCATCATCCCCTCCACTGAGTTTGGCTCAGGACTCTGCTGTAACTGAGCCAGTGGACAGCCCTTCAGACTGTATGTTAGAGGCTGCAGTCGACTCAATTTTTCCTACAGCCTTAGGCTCCAGAGTAGCTCCGCTGCAAACACACACACACACACAGTCGGCTGTTGTTTCCCTACAAGGTAAGATCTTTTAAGAACAATACAGGCGTTAGTTTCTCTTATAATAATAATCTATGTTTGTATTTGAGTTATTGTTAGGGGGACGTTTTTACTTTATCGGTTTCTTTGGCTACCATCACGCTACTAAAGCTAAGCTCTTTTTACACAACCCGACAGAAATTTAACATGGAAACAGTTGCCAAAGAATTTTTGTGGATTTACTACAGGTGTGTCCCAGTAATTTAGAATATCATGAAAAGTAAATTAATTCCAGTAAATTAATAAAATAACAGAATATATTATAGATTTAATCCTCACAGAGGGACATGCAGTATTTCAAGTGGGTTTTTTGTGTGTATTTTACAGATCAAGGCTTAGAGGTGATTCTCTTAATGTACTGTACCGTACAGTTGAGTGTAGAGAAAATCTAAATAGCTTTTTCAGATTTAGCTTTTCTGTCACACCTAAATATTTCAGATCATCAACCAAACTTTAATATCAGTCAAAGATCATTTGAGTAAATAAAAAAAATCGGATTTTAAATAATGAGTTCTTCAAACCAACCTTAAAGCCCCAAATGTGAAATCATGAAGTAACTGTGATTAACCAAATTTTTGGACCACAGAGTTCAATCTCACAAGCCACATCCAGGCCTGATTACAGTCAAAGCTGTAGAATCAAAACATTGCTTAAAAATAACCTATCAGACAGCGTGAAGTAGGCTAAAAGGCCTCAAAAAGCAACATATCATGCCTAGATCTAAAGAAAATTAAGAACAGACAAAGCTCAGAGAGGATTTCTAATGCTTTTGGACTCTGCTGCCTTTGGACTTGATAAAACCCAGTGGACCAACACCAGCAGAGGACATTGCTCTCCCAAATTATCCCTGACTAGAAACCTCACAGCAGATCCTGTGCCTCTCCACTGTTCCTCCGGACTCTGGGACCTTGATTACTATATGAAATGCATCTTTACTTTTATCTGAAAAGAGCCCTTTGAGCCACAGAGAAACAGTCCAGTTCATTTTCTTCTTACCCCTGGTAAGATGCTTCTTACATGGTCTCTGGTTCAAGAGTTACTTAACACAAGGAATGCATCAGCTGTAGTCCTCGGGTTCGTTTACTCTAGAACCACCGACTCCAGCTGCAGGGCAATCCTGGTGAATCTCTACAAACTCTTGAGTGGGCTTTGCATCATTAAATATGTACATCTTTATGTGATGAGTCTATATAATATATGAATTTCATCTTTTGAATTGAAATACTAAGGTACAATCCTTTTAAATTTTCTTTTAAATGTTCCTGTATATTAGTTGGTAAATAACTGTGTATTTATATTTCTGTTGCAAACATGCTTTACTTTGTGACAGTAACTTGCCAATAAAATCTCATTAATATTCATGTTAACCAAAGGTAAAGATCTTGTACATAAAATTTCAGTATTTGTTGAAATTCATAAATGATGTCAGACATTTTAAAAGATAATCAGTTTAATTTGTTGGTTATTTCAGCCAGTTTGGAGATGCTCTGGTGGATGGTAAGCAGGGCCTGGCTCTGCTTCTCCTGCTGCCTCCTGCTGAGTCTCTGCTCCCAAACAGAGAATGTAAGATCAGATTTCCCTCCTGAACAAGAATCAGGGGAACCAGACTTTGTGGACTGGGAAATGGGTTCTGGATCTTCTCTGCTGCATCTATTCCACAACTTCCCTGCTGACAGCCCCTTTATTAAGGAGTCCCCAGAAAAACCAATCAATTGCACCCAGCGCTTCTGGTTACCACCATCCTCTCCAGTGTGCTGGGAAACTATAGCAGAACCCGAGGAGTTTGCAAAGTCCCGTCTGCTTGCTCTGCAGAACAGGGCGGCGCTCCAGGCTGTGTTTGACCTAAGTGGGGTGGAGGAAACGGGGATTTCCTATAACCATCAAGCCAGAGAGGAGGTCCAGGGCATCCAGTCGGACCACCAGAAGGTGACCGAGACAATGCAAACCATGGAGACCGTGTTTGTCTCACTGCAAGAGAAAAGAAAAGAGGGGAAGGAGCAGGGCATTCTTACCAGGTGAGAACCAGAAAAACTTCATTCTCACCAAGTCCAAAATATTTTGGTTAAAAGTCTCTTAGGAGGATGCAAAGAAACCACATATAGTAGCTATACTTAGTAGCAAGGTTCTGCCATAATTCTAGCTCAGTATTTAAGTTCTTTCATTTGGTTGGTTTTTGGTCACAAACCCAGCTTTTACACATTTAATACAGATGTCTGAAGTCCCAACTAAAGCACTTTAGTTTGGCTGAGGTATGAACTTTGTACTTCTGAAGCATGAAATGTAATTCGTATTCAGTTTTCAGGATCACGGTCATGTAAAATGATCCAATTTGAGCAAAAACTGGCCATTTCATTAGTTGCACGTGTCTGTTACCCCTTCAATTCAGAGCTGTGAATTCATACTTAGTTTTTCCACATACGAACTACATTTTCCCGGCTGCTTTTTTTCTAAATGATCGGCACTGGGAGATATGTGATGTGTTTTTCATACATCTGCTTGAACTCTGTTTCCTGCTACATGAAATCTTACAACTAAAATAAGGTCAGCTTTATTTATACTGTGACTAAGACTGCAGAATTAAAGGCATTACATTCCAGCTGGCCATGGACCCAAAAGCAGATTCAAATCCAGATGTTGAGGCTAGTCCTCAATTAGCGAGGTTCTCATGAGGTTTGGATCAGTTTACTTACTGGGCTTTACCAGGAAATTGTGAGTCATTTCTTAACAATTTCTAATAGAGTAACTGGTTGAAATGAAGCTCTGACATAAATAAATTGTTATGAAGCCATTGATCTTACATTTGTGTGAACTTATGATTACAAAAGTCTTACAATTTCACTTGATTTGTCCTCCTGACAGCATAAAGGAGCGTCTTTCCAATGCAAAGAAGGCTATATATGGAAAAGAACTCATGGCAAACAACCTGGAGAGCCGGTTTTCTACTTTAGAGAAGACTCTGCTCAATATACACCTCCGACTGAGCAAACTCTTTCAGCAGTGACGACAATGGAAGCCTCCTCTGGTACAAGAATTTAGCCGGTGCATGTATGATTAGTTTTTAAGTTTGCAAAAGAAAGCTAATGGTTAGCAGAAGAACAGAAACACGTACAATCTTTAACCTGGACACATGTGGCTGTTCAAGTTTATAATTCCAAATGTCCATATGGACATTTTATAGTGATATAAAACACCTTGTAAAACTCTGTTATACCTGTGTCAAACTCGAGATATGGTTTTTGTCTGTCTATAGATATAAAGGTTGTCCAGTACAGCTTTAACATGTATTTTTAATCTAAAAGCCAAACCACAGATTCATAATTAAATAAAGAAGAGAAGACATTCCGTAAACATTTTGAAAATGTTCAATTTTTTAGACAGCCGAATGATTTTGGATGGATGTAGCTTCTTGCTGGGAAGGAGAAGTATATTTGATATGTTTTTAAAGATATAATAATCAGTCAGTATCAGTAATTAGATGTGTGACACAGTCTGAAACTGACTTTGATGCCCCGGTCCTTCACATGCACTGAATCTGTGCACATCTGCAGGCTGCTGGAAGATTGTTAGGAACCTCCAGTCTGTTCAAAACAAGCAACAAATTTAAGACTCTGAACCTGCATAACAGTCTACAGGGGTTGGACAATGAAACTGAAACACCTGGTTTTAGACCACAATAATTTATTAGTATGGTGTAGGGCCTCCTTTTGCGGCCAATACAGCGTCAATTCGTCTTGGGAATGACATATACAAGTCCTACACAGTGGTCAGAGGGATTTTAAGCCATTCTTCTTGCAGGATAGTGGCCAGGTCACTACGTGATACTGGATGAGGAAAACGTTTCCTGACTCGCTCCTCCAAAACACCCCAAAGTGGCTCAATAATATTTAGATCTGGTGACTGTGCAGGCCATGGGAGATGTTCAACTTCACTTTCAAGTTCATCAAACCAATCTTTCACCAGTCTTGCTGTGTGTATTGGTGCATTGTCATCCTGATACACGGCACCGCCTTCAGGATACAGTGTTTGAACCACTGGATGCACATGGTCCTTAAGAATGGTTCGGTAGTCCTTGGCAGTGACGCGCCCATCTAGCACAAGTATTGGGCCAAGGGAATGCCATGATATGGCAGCCCAAACCATCACTGATGCATCCCCATGCTTCACTCTGGGCATGCAACAGTCTGGGTGGTACGCTTCTTTGGGGCTTCTCCACACCGTAACTCTCCCGGATGTGGGGAAAACAGTAAAGGTGGACTCATCAGAGAACAATACATGTTTCACATTGTCCACAGCCCAAGATTTGTGCTCCTTGCACCACTGAAACCGACGTTTGGCATTGGCATGAGTGACCAAAGGTTTGGCTATAGCAGCCCGGTCGTGTATATTGACCCTGTGGAGCTCCCGACGGACAGTTCTGGTTGAAACAGGAGAGTTGAGGTGCACATTTAATTCTGCCGTGATTTGGGCAGCCGTGGTTTTATGTTTTTTGGATACAATCCGGGTTAGCACCCGAACATCCCTTTCAGACAGCTTCCTCTTGCGTCCACAGTTAATCCTGTTGGATGTGGTTTGTCCTTCTTGGTGGTATGCTGACATTACCCTGGATACCGTGGCTCTTGATACATCACAAAGACTTGCTGTCTTGGTCACAGATTCACCAGCAAGACGTGCGCCAACAATTTGTCCTCTTTTGAACTCTGGTATGTCACCCATAATGTTGCGTGCATTTCAATATTTTGAGCAAAACTGTGCTCTTACCCTGCTAATTGAACCTTCACACTCTGCTCTTACTGGTGCAATGTGCAATCAATGAAGACTGGCTACCAGGCTGGTCCAATTTAGCCATGAAACCTCCCACACTAAAATGACAGGTGTTTCAGTTTCATTGTCTAACCCCTGTATGTGCCTTGCAAAGAATAGATACCCCTAGCACCTTTTCACAGTTTAAGCGTCAATATATTTTATTTGGATTTTATGAGGCAGACCTAAATGAACTGGCACATAATTGTGATGTGGAAAACAATACATGCTTTTATTTATTTATTTATTTTTTTTGCTTAAAAACTAAAATCTGAAAAGTGTGGCATGCATTTGTATTTCAACCCCTTTACTAAATAGAATCCATGGAACCAACTCCCATCAAAAGTGCTCTAATTAGTAAAGAGAGGACATCTGTGTGTGCAGTGTGATCTCCAGATAAAAGCAGCTGTTCTGTGAAGGCCTGAGAAGTTTGTTGGAGAACAAACAGCATCATGAAACCAGGGAAGACAGCAGACTGGTCAGGAATGAAGTTAGACCCGAGTGAGAGATCCACATAGGAGAATCTGTCAACGGGACAACTTTCATCACACAAATGCTGAAAGAAAAAAAAAGAAAAAATTGTCCTGTTTACCGTTTGCCACTAGCCATGTAGGGAATAAGATGTAGAAGCTGCTGTGACCAGACCAGCCCAAAATGTAACTTTTTGACATACATGCCAAATGACATTGGGGCAGACCCTGAACAAACCACCCCAATGTGAAAAACACGGTGGTAGCTAAGCCTGTGATGTATACTCTAATAATTAAAGAGTTGATGTCTTTCTGCCTTAGGTGCACAGCATAGACCCTAGATAATGAGCAGTTTTTGCAGCTACTGGGAAAATAAATGAAATTCTTTTCGAAGTCAACACTGATTTTTATTGAAAAAGTTGCTTCAGGCCAGCAGTTACTATTTTTGCCTTCTGAAACGTTTTATGGTGCAGATGTATCAACGTAAACATGACCGGCATAGAGAGTTTGAATGCATAGTTCTTAAATAATTGCCTCAAGCAGTCCAGGGAGTTCTTTGTAATATCCATATAGCCTACAATATTTTCAAATTAATGATAAATTATACAGCCCTAGTGGTGTCACCATCATGCTGAGAGGATGCTCTTCTTCAGCAGGGATGGAGAAGCTGGTTAGACTTGACAGGAAGATGGACGGAGCTAAATACAGTGGAAGAAAATCTGTTAGAGGCTGCTACAGACTTGTGATTGGAGCGGAGGTTTACCTTCCAGCAGGAAAACAACCCTAAATACACAGACAGAGCTACATTTGAATTAAGATCAAAGTCTGCTTTCGTGTTAGAATGGCCCAGTCAAAGTCCAGACTGAAATCTAATTGGGAATTTGTGGCAAGACCAGAAAACTGAACTTCACAGATGCTCTCCCTCCAATCTGAGAGGGCTTCAGCTATTTCGTGAAGAAAAAGAAGCAAATTCTTCCGTCTCCACATAGGCAACATTGAAGGAAACATACACCAAAAGACTTGCAGTATTAAGTGCAATAAGAGGTGGTTTTACAAAGTATTTACACAGCAGGGCAGAAAACAAACATGTCACGCTTTTCATATTTCATTTGTAAAAAACAATTTGAAATCCCTGTGTCACCATCTTTCCCCTTCACAATTATGCACCACTTTATGTTGGTTTATCATAAAAAATCAAAATTACCAAGATTAAAGTTGAAGGTTTTAACATGACAATCAGTAAAGCAGTTAAAGGAACGCAAAGACACATTGTTTTTGTAACCGGAATCCATTCCTAATAAAACCGAAAGGGAGTCACACAGTAATGACTCATCTAACACCCTTTTTCTTTGGAGCAGTGTTAAAAATTTTATTTGGTTGCAATTATTGATCCCCTACATCCCCCAGGGAGTGTGTGTATGTGTGTGTGTTGTGTGTGTGTGTGTGTGTGTGTGTGTAATCATAGTTGACTTCAGGGACATCATTTAATTTTTTTTGGTGTACTTATAGTTCCATTTTTTCCTGAAATCTCTACATGAACCAAAAGTACTGACGAAGTCCATGTGCCTCCTCTGACAGTCACTTTTCCCCCCAATGAGAGCAGTGTATGTGTAATAAAGTGTCCACATGAGGAAAGACGTCCTCTCCTGATCAGACATCAGCGTCTTCGTCTTCCAGTTGCTCCAAAGAGTTCAGATAATCTCGAGCCAAGATCTTTTTTGGCAAAATATCTGTCAGGTAAAAAAAAAAAAAAAAAGTTACAGTACACAAATTCACTGCTTGTGCAACTTCATCATTATTCTTTGCAGATAGATGGATGAAATGACAAAAAAGAATCTGTCACGTTTTGAAATGTTGCACATGTGGATGTTGGTATGGCAACTGCAATTAAAGATATTAGTGGAGCTCTACTTTTAACCATGCAAATAACGCGTAAATTTAAGCAGGTGCAGCCGAATAATCAAAGCTTTACCAACTGTTATAATTTACCCCATTAAGTTCATTTTTTTTATATCCAAAAAGAGCTGATTCATCAGTTTATTTATTTTAATGTAGCCGTACTTGTGTTGCAGTTTTTCTGCCCTGTATTATAAATATAGTAACTTTAAGTTAACCAATGTTTCTGACAATAAAATATGAGAACCGTGAGAATTTTTCATGTTCAGTTTTAAATATCTTGTTTTACCACAACGAGGTAAAACAAGCGCACAGCAACAGGAACCTGCAGGACACATCGATGCTTCACTATGAGCAGCTGGCGTCTCACCTGTGAGGAAGTGGAAGGTCTCGGTCTCCTCTGCAGTTTTAGCCAGGTCGCTGTAGTCCAAGGTGTTAGCTTCCCTCCCGGAGCCGTTCGTAAAGGAGGTCAGAGCCAGGTGCTGCACAAACAGCTCCTTCATCAGCAACAACAACGCCGGGGTTAGTCAATTAGAAACCTCCAGATAAAGCTTTAAAACAGCCATTTTCAGGTCAATAAACCGCTGATAATCCAGCTCTGTTCACAAAACCTTTAGTTTAGCTTGTAACAACCGCTTACAGTAGCCTTGGTGGTGAGGAAAAGAGCGTCCTGATTGATGCTGGAGACATCCGGGGAGCTCTTCATGATGAGCCGCACTCTGGAGGTCGGGAGTGAGATGGTCTTTTTGGCTTCTGACGCTGGGCTGTCTTTGTCTGGATTAGTTTGAGACATATTTAAATGGAATAAACACGCCAACACACGGTACAGTTAACTTCCAGTATTGTTTTGAATTGTGACGCATTACGTTTCTTCTTCGTCGTCTTTTTTTTTCTTTGTTGGTCTTGATCTCGGATTAGCGCCAACTTCTGGAAGGTCTGTGACGCGTTATTTGCCAAGTATCCAAATGTGTGTCTTTGTAGCCGTACTGTCGTTCTTTCCAGAAAGGTATATTACTACTACATAATAGTAAAAAAAATGTTTTACTCAGCCTAAAAATGTATTATGAACATAGCTTTGGTAATCTGGTACAGGTTTTAGAGTTTGTTATGGTTTTACATTTTTAATATCATTAAGAAACTGCTCTAATCTCTCTCATCTACTAACCCCCTTTAATACTAGAATGTACTTATGTGATGTAATAGTGTATGAGGTAATGCAAGGCTCTCTGTAAAACAGTAATATCACAGAAAATAAATATTATTTTAGAGCAGACCCAAGGCATAAGCAAACTAAGCAACTGCTCTGGGTTCCCAATCCAGCAGGGGCTTCCCATAAATGCTTGAATTTTAACACAGACCATAGCTCTAAAATTTGAATATTTGTTTACTGAGAATAGTTGGAATAGTTGGAAGTTCACTTTGTGAAAGTGCATGGAATAATACACATTTTTTGATGGTTACAATACTATGAATTTAATCTTTACTTTGTGTTTGAGCTCAGTTTGTTCACAAATATAACTCAGCGAATAAAAAAAATTATCTGTGCCTGCTTTTAAACTGAGCCAATTAAACTTGGACCCCTCTCCCAGATTCCACCAAAACACTATTAGTGGTGGTAATTCTCTTAACAGGATGCACAGCCCCACGTCAAATTCTGCAGGCCCCATACAACTTTGGGCCAGCCCTTTTATTTTGTGAGAACTTCACAAACTTTTTTACCCTACAGACCTAGCAACGGGGTAAACCACACCTTGATGAATCACTCTTAAGCTAAGACTCCTTGGCAGGAATTTTTAGGTTCAGTTAGGATCTCTCTGAGAGGACTCTGAGAATACGGGCCTTGGAGTTCTCTTGTCAGCATGTCAACAAGACCCGAATGATTCATGTGATGAAGAGTTATCTCTGGAAATCAAGAAAAGGAAGCTTCATCCAGACAAGAGTAAAAAAAATATGAAACCCTCCACTTGACTGAAATGGTTAACAGTCGAAGCCCTTGATGATGCAGAATACCTGGGTCCAAGAGTAGACCCATGTTCGTCTGTGTGGCTGCTTACTCGAGTATAACACATGGCTGGGCATTTATGAAATAAAAAGCTCAACGTAACCATTTCCTATGTCAGTGCTTGCACCTAGAGAAAAGCCAGTGACTTCTAAGTTGACCTATGACCTACTTTACTATGATTTTTTTCATCTGAATCCATTTTTCCATCCTTTTGATATCCTGTGCACAAAAATTTCAGGGGAGATTTGCATTTTTTTAGAATTAGCTGTTGAATGTGGCTTATGTTAAAATTAAAATAGAATTAGGTAAAAACTAAGTTTTTGCAAGGTATTTTACCACCCCCGACACCTGATTTCCATGAAAAGAACAAAATCGAAACAATTGTAATGCAGCGCATGCAGGCACGTTGCATCGTCTTCGTCCTGTTGGTGGCGCTGTACTTGACCCCATGTTTGACATCAGAGGAAGAAGCACAGAAGAAAAACTGGTCCTCTGCTAAGGATAATAGCGACAAACATACAACAGGACGAATTGGTGTGTTAGTTGGTTATTTTAAGATGTTGGATGTCTTTGAATAGCCTTAATAACTGTCGGTGTAATCTGCTGCAGCTACGTAAGTGAATCTTTTGATAGTAAACTGTTGTCGGGGGCGGATCGAGGAGCTCCATCTCATTTTTTGTTGAACACTGTTGTGTTCATCTCTGCATCAGTTGACGCCGTTTGGTGGGCGGTAAAATGCCTCTGGGTTTGAAACCGTGCTGCTCCGTCTGTAAGACGAACTCTTCCTCGATGTGGAAGAAAGGAAACCAGGGTGAAATACTGTGCAACAACTGCACAGGGAAGAGCACCAGCAGCGGTGGCGGAGTTTCTGGACCCTCCGTGTCCACCAGCACACAGCCTAGCATTGGCGGTGGAAAACAGGTCAGTCACACCAACAACATGCTGTATGAGCGTGGGCTAAATAAACACGTGTTGTAGATTTGTTTTCCGTGTCTTTTTGAAACCAGAGAGCTAACGGTAGATGGATATTAATATGCTTGTTTGGTCCATCAGCAACATGACTCAATAGCACCCTCCAGCGGCAGAAAAGAATAGACGAACAGCCGAGGACGCTTAAGCTTCCGTTTTAAATCTACTGTAATATAATAGGGATTAATGAGAGAAACAAATATATGCAAATCATAAAAAAGACAGGTACAAAAGTATTAAACACAGTGTCCACATAATTCACTTCTGAAAATATACCAACCCTCTTTATTCAGTTATAATCAGTATTTAGTTCAGCTGCTTGTTCCATCCAAAAAATAAATGTGGAATTATTTATAATATAAAAATAGATACTTTAAATTATTATTAAAGTTAGAAGTTGTTGTCTCAAATATTTTACATTATATTATTAACAGTAATCTCAAGTAATTGGCAAAGTTTAATAGGAATTATGGGCTTGCATGGTGCTTTGCATGTATTGTTACAAAATGCCACTCACAACATGGCGGCGCTGTTGAACGTACTATACTGTCTATGCAGAAAACAGTTTACATTTCACCAAAGAAACAACCAATTCACATCAGGTTTAGTTATAGCGTACTGCAGTAGTCATTTTAACTTGATTTGATGGAAGGAAAAAAAATAACGATTCCTTTTATGTCTTTAAAGTTTTATAAATTAAACAGTGGATCATTAACAGCAATATAGCATGTTTTTACAACTTTTAACAATGCGTAAGCTCCAGTTTTTGAAATCTGTTTTATTTCTAGTCCAAGCAGGAGATACACAGGAGGTCTGCACGACTGAGAAGCACCAAGTACAAAGCTCCTGCCTCTGAGAAAAAAGTCTCAACAAAAGGCAAAGGAAGGAGGCACATATTTAAACTCAAAAATGTAAGTTACTCATTCTTTGGAGTTGTTTTTCACTCCTGCCTTATGAATTTTAGTATTTGACACATGACTACTGTCCTCACAGCCAATCAAAGCACCAGAATCCGTGTCAACTATCATCACATCAGAATCTTTATTTTACAAGGTATGATAGTCATTGGTTTTCCAGTGTTCTGTTTGGAAATGATCACATAATAACCTACAACCTCTGTGCTTGTATTCACAGGGTGTGTACTACCAGATAGGTGATGTGATCAGGGTCGTAGACGAGGACGACGGGAAGCCGTACTACGCTCAGATCCGAGGATTTGTGCAGGACCAGTACTGTGAGAAGAGTGCTGCTCTGACATGGCTCATCCCCACTCAGGCCAGTCCAAGCGACCACTTTGATCCAGGGACGTACATTATTGGTAAGCCATGGTGCGGAATTACACATTTCACTCTGATTTGCTTGACTTGGTTTTAAGCAAGTGCTTTGTATTAGGCCCAGAGGAGGATCTGCCCAGAAAGATGGACTATTTGGAGTTTGTGTGCCACGCCCCTTCTGAATATTTTAAGTCGCGCAGCTCGCCGTTCCCCACCATCCCTTTATGTCCTGAAAAAGGCTTCATCTGGACACACATAGGACCTACATCAGCGCTAGTGGCCAAAGAGTCTGCCAGCAGCGCCAGTTAATGGGACTTTCTGATATATGGACTTATTCTGTTATCTTGAAACATGTGAATGTACATAAGTGTATTATAGAGAAAACAAACTTATTTCAGTTAAAAGGCAAGTTGCAATCTGACTAAATACAAACCATTTGTAATTACATTATAAGGAACATGTTTACACAGCTGAAACGTTGGATTAATGCTTTTGTATTTGACAATAAAAAAACCCTCCATATAGCACTGGTTGCTCTTGTATTTTTACAAAACCGAACCAGCTGGTACATGTTGGAAGTCATTTTAATTGTATTATCTCAGTGTTGCAGTGGAGCTGCTGCACAGGGTCCCCAGTGTTCCAGAGGCATTTTGTGCAGAGTGCTTCAGGAAAATTGGGCATTGAGGTGCTTTTATGGGCTATCTAGCTATGCATGACAAAAAAAGACCTGAGGCTCCATTCTTGGCACCCTGTCCAGCTTGTTTCCAGTGCAGGTTAAACACGACTGGTCCCTGATGCAGTTTGAGGTGTTCATGTCATCTGAAGGCGTAGTCGTGGATGGGATTATGTTTGGTTGGTTTGCAGATGATGTGGTAATGTTGGCATCTTTAAACCATGACCTTTAGGAGTGGAGCAGTTTGTGGCCTGGATGAGAGTCACTTACTATAAGTCTGAAAGCCAAGTTTCTTACCCGGGAAAATTGACCACTACATGCAGGTTGGAGGACATGAAGTATTTTATCTTGTTCACAAGAGAAGGGGAGATGGATCAGGAAATGGACTGATTGGGGTCCTATTGGTAATGCACTGCTCAAATAGCGAAGAAAGAGATTAACCTAAAAGAAAAAAGGTTCCAACCCTTATATATGGTAACGAAACATGGATCATAATAAATAAAACTAGATGCTGGATGCAATCAGGTCAAATGAGCTTCCTCTGCAAGGTAGCTGGTCAAATTCATAGAGTTGGGTTGAGGAGCTGTGCCATCTGAAGAATAGAGTCACTGCTTCTTTGTACCAAAAGGAGGCTGTTAGAACATCTGATCAGTATGCCTCCGGAAAATCTCCTTTCAGAGGTTTATGAGCATGTTCCACTGATGTTGAGGTAGATCTAGAACCTGCCATCAGGACCATAGATTCAATGTGGCCAGAGGATGCCTTGAGATCCCTCAGTATGATTTTATTTATAAATAAATATTTGTTTATATTTCTTAATACAGAAGATTGTGAAATAGGCAGTTTGTTGTAGGTTGTTTCCACTTATCTCTCTGCTGAAAGTCAGACGCCGTGCCTCAACGAAGGACATGAGACAGCTGTTTCTATTAATAACCTCAACACTCGTACCTATCACAACTTCACCCCCCCCAACCCACGCATTGCTACTGCCGAGCCACAGCGAGCCCTGTCCTGGATAAATCCCACACCAAAGACCGGATATCAAAAAAGCAGCAGCTGCAGATGAAAAGAAACACTGAAAGCAATCAGAGAAATCTTGTTTCTTCTACTTTTTACCACCTAGAGAGCATGAAGTCCCTGCGCTTCCTTGCAGCTGAGGGCTTCATCCAGACTGGTTCAATGGCTTTTGGGAACCTAAGCTGTGTGTCTTTTAACCTCTATCCACTGCTCTTCAAGGCCTGCTACCTCCATGAGCAGGCTGAGCTGCTGCATGCTTTGGTCCAGACGTGGCCTCTTCCTGAGCTCAACATACAGAGACTCCTGGGAAGATCCTCTGACTGTGAGCAGGACCTCACCTCTTGCACCTGCCGGACTTGCCTACAAGCAGTTCTGACCGGCCTGAAGGTAAACCCAAATTGGCTTGAATCTTTATGCTTAGGTATATGTTTGACATGCTGAAGAGTTTTTAGGTTAATATTTGCCTCCAATGGCTTTATGATATTCCCTTACAGGACTACGTGCTATCTCCTCCAAAAACATATGCAAAGAGTTTACATGTGGTGGACCTGACTGCCCTCAAAGACATTGAGCACCAAGCCTGTCTATGCAAGTCCACCATGGGTCGATGGACTCGGACCCAGCTCCTGACCCAAATGTGCTATGAGACTATGGTGGCCATGCAGGCGAGCGATGTGCACCCATCTGCATTTGAAAGATCTATTGACGTCCTTCTGAATGGATTCGTGACAGGCCGAAACTATGAGCAAGTTGCTCAGGCCTTCCTACTTCTCCGCTACTGTCCCCTGAAGGTTCGCTTTGTCACATTTAGAGCCGACTCCCTCGCTCTCAAGCAGCTGTTCTACGTTCTTCGCCTGGCGAAGCCTGAGTCCATAACAAAGCTGGAGGTTGTCCACAATGTTCCCCTGGAGGCCACGCACCTGGAGGTGTTGCTCTCCAGGGTGGAGTTCCCCAAACTGCAGTCTCTGACGCTACCAGCTGGAGCGCTGGATGTTAGAAGGCTGGGTGCTGATGATGATGATCTGCTGGCCACCATTGGCAGTCTGCTGGCACAACTTGGCAACCTTACTGAGCTTTATGTTGGGTTCTCAACTCTTACTGGACACGTTCGCAGACTGCTATGGTGAGTAAATGGTCAACAAGGTCACCTAAAGGATCTGTTTTTATATAAATGAGGTATGCATTTCTTATAATAGCTCTGACACTAAAAAAACTTGGCAGCTGTAAAGATTCTTGTTTAGCAATGGTTGGTATTTTGTTGTTAAAATTGCTGAGACGATGCCAGTGAGGACAGGTCAGTCAGGGACAGAGCTTTCCAAAAGTATTCACACCCCTTAAACCTTTTCACATTTTATTTCCTTTTTGCAAAATCTACTATATGTTTAATTAGGATTATATGTGATAGGCCAATGCAAATAGTAGATAATTGCCTTCAGAAGTCACCTAAACAGTAAATAGAGTGCAACCGTATGCTGTATTTTTAAGGTTTCAATTTGAACCAGCAGCGCTGTTTATAACAGGATAAAGCAATTTTGATTTAAAACTAAAAAAAAGGCATACGTTTGGTGGACATAAAGGTTTGTGTAAAAATAAAGGCAAATGGAAAATACTCTTACCACTATATAAAAATTATATCAATTAGGCTGGAACTCTGTATTTTCCAACTCTATATTATGTCTTTTCCTTCCCCAGTCCCCTCAATATGCCACTGAAGTGTCTGGAGCTGGCCAACTGTTGCCTGAACCGCGTGGACATGACCTACCTGGCTAACAGTCTCCACAGTGAGACCCTGGTCCACCTAGACCTTAGTGGACATGATATCTTCAGCTCTTTTTCCACCGCATTCCACAAACTCCTGAGTCGCTGCTCTGCAACACTGACAACCCTCATCCTCGAGGAATGTGACATTAAGGATGAACACTTAACCACCTTCACCAACGCTCTGTCTCCCTGCCAGGGACTGGAGGAGTTAAAACTTCTGGGAAATCCTCTCAGCGCTGTCTCTCTGAGGAGGTTGTTCTCCACACTGTCGACAGGGTTTCCTCAGCTGAGGTACATAGAGGTACCTGCACCCCGTGAATGCTACGCCGAGGATGTTGCTTATCCTCTCGAAGAAGCAGTCTTGTTGAACTACGATAGAGACTTGTTTCAGCAGACCAGGGGTCAGCTTATGGGCATCTTAGAGCGAGCCGGCAGAGTAGGAGTGGAGGTGTGTACCCCCCTCATGGGCACCTATGATCCAGACATTACCGAAACCAGCAATGAACTGGGGGTGTCGATGCTAAAATCTTTCAACAGTGTGATTGGAAATTTTATAGGTACAATAACAGATGTGGACACCAGGAGATCACAGGCCCAGAGAGGTAATGAGAACTCCTGGTGAGCAACCAATGGACAGGGAGGGCCTTTGCCAGAGGTGTTGGAGAAATCTAATTGAAGCACATCTTTAAAAGTGATTATTAATCCTGTACATGGATCCTTGTTTGAGACCCTAAAGTAAAAATTAATCTTGCCTCCATTTAACTTACCTTCTAGTTTTCATGTTAGCTTCAGTGTCTTGAAAAGTATTCATATCCTTAATGTTCTCACATTGTCATGTTAAAACTGCATATCTCAATGTTTTACTGGGATTTTGTATAACAGACCAGCACAAACTACAGCATAATTTTCAAGAGAGAGAAGATACCATGTTTTAAAAATGTTTAAACAAAAAAATAGAATACAATAAAAAATGAAAAGTATGGTGGTCATTTGTTTTCAGCCCCTTTTACTCTGATACCCCTAATAAATGTAACCAATATCACTCAGAAGTCACCTAATTTATAAACAGTCTACCTGTGTGTAATTAAATATAATTACTCATGTTCTGTGCAGGCCTCAAAACTAACAATGCAAAGGACCCTGAACACACCATCCCTAACATGCCGTGGGGATGCTTTTCTTCAGCAGACAAGAAAGCTGATCAGACCTGATCAGAAGATGGCGCTTAATGCCAGGTATTCCTGGGAGAAGGTCTGAGACTGGGGCAAAGTGTCAGCTTCCAGCAGGACTAAAAACCCTAAACACAGCCAGAGCCTCGATGGAATGGTTTAGGTAAAGCTCATCTGTGTGTTAGAATGGCCCAGTCAAAGTCCAAACCTAAATCCAACTGAGAGTCTTTGGCAAGGCCTAAATATTTTAAACTATTTTGCAAAGAACAGTGGGCAAAAGATAGTCTCTAGCAGGTCAAAAGTCATGGGGAAAGAACCCATAAGACTTAGCTGTAATGGCAGTGAGAGGTTTCAGGAGGGCTCAACACAAAAGCACGTCACTCTTCAGGTTTGTTTGTACAGAAGATCTGAATAAAATGCATCTTTTTTGATCCACTGTACAATAATTTGTGGTGGTCTAGAACTAAGAAAATAGTTTTTGTGTGAGTACAAATTATTGTAGTTGAGATTCTATTAAAAGGCCCAACTTTGTAATATATTTCAGATTATCTTTAAGTGCATAAATGTGTTTTACAGTGTCATGCCAATAAATCAACTCTAAAGAAAGACAAAAATAAGATACTTAAGTCCTTTAAAATGTAAGTGTACATTTCTTTATTGAGCATTGTTTTCATATAGGTCACATTTCATTTTAAAACTTTACATATTACACCAGGGGACAATCCAACCACATAACATTAACAACCGTGATCAAGACGTGTTATTTCTTCATCCATTCCTCCCTTTCTTTCCTCTCACGGATCACCTCCTTTAAGTATGGTGTAAGATAATTGATATCCTGCAAAAGAAAATCAGGTTATTAGAATAAATGAAACCTTGAACAAAGCTGATACTTCATCCAGAAAGATTACATATGAAAGGCAAACATGCTAGACTCGGGACATACGGAAAGCCACATACAGACTTTCATATAAATAGCCTTCTAAGGAAATACACTCAACTATTCTCTTGTGAACTTACCTCTTCGTATTTTGTCCACTGGTCTTTGGGGAGGACCTGTTGCTTCATTGAGAGATCCAGGGCTCTCTTGATCCTGAATGTCCTGTCATTACTAACATTCTCTGGAAGCCTCCTCAGGGCCTCCTTCACGTCTGCATCCTCATATAGTGTGTCATCATACAGTAGACCTGCAACAGAAAACACATCTAGGTTCTAAAAATTCAATGATGCATATACATTTTTTAAAATCATTTCAGATGCTTTTTTTTTCTTGTTTATAAATATGGAAGCCAGGTAGTAATAACTACCAGCTGAAAGAAAAAGATATCATTGACATTAACATTGGTATCGGCTGATCTGTCAGGTTTTAACACATCTTACTGGTCCAATAAGTAAAACTGCGCTATCTTTAACAACCAGTGTTTTTTTTTTTCCATTTTGTTGCTCTTTGTGTTTTGGGACAGGAGGTGGGTGGCCATGATGTATTTGTTTGGGCATGCATCAGTGATAGTGATGCAGAACAGGACTAGGGTTTGTTTAACTGAAGCAGAGAAGCAATTATAGGGGTGTGATAATTTTTTCCTGGTGTCAAAAGGGTTGAGAAATATATGTACTACCAGTAAATATGGGTTATCAGCCACAACAGTAATATTACTAATGGCCAAAGGTTCATATCGGTGTATGCCTAATTGTTTTTCTTCAGTTTTTATTTAGATGAAAAAATTACTTAAACTTTTAATTGTAGCTTCTTTTCAGGAATAAGTGTCAGGTTAAATATGTATTGATGCAAAGGAAAGGAGTTCAACACAAATACCTTTTGTAAACACATTTGTTTTCATTGGCAAGCCTAGCATGAAGAAGCAGGAGTTTGACAGCCATCTGACCAATACACAATTCTGGCTTTACTAGTAATACCCTCATCTCCAAATCAGAAAGCCATGACATAAAATTATGAACTTTAAACTATTTTTTGCATTTATTCCAGCACCAGTAGTTTACTTGTTTAGAGCAATATTTTTTTTCTTAAATATCTCTGCTAAATCAATGTTATGACACACATACAGGGATAGTTTGTGTCTTGTCACTGTTGCTTCAGAGTCTCACTGATAATTTTTCAGCTTTATGGTGCAAATTTCAAGGAATCCTATGTTTCAACACCATCTGTGTCTTCATCAAAGTCACCAATTCACATGCTCACAGATTTTAGAAAAAACTTGCACAAACTCAAATCTTCTATATCTTTTGTCCTCTTGCTCGTTTATTTCTATTGAAATATCTTGGCCCAATTTTTACTCTTTTATAAATATTTGTTTTCTCTTCCTGTCATTTATCATCTTGTAACAATACTGAGTCCCACTTCATTCTTGCTTAGCTGTATGGCAGTCCCATTTGTAGGATCCCATTATCGATATCAACCCATTCTTAGTACTTTAAAATGTACTTTATGATAAACTTAAAGCGACTTACCAAGCTTGTTGAAGCCACATAAGTTGTAGTACCATTTGCGGAGACCAAGCATAAGCCTGCCCGTCGCCACTGTAACATGAAGGAAAAACACATACAAACTCAGTCAACCAACTTGAATTTATTCTACCACTGGGGTAAAGACATCAAAAAGAAAATAAAACCATTCTTGTGTTGAATATCCGGGTTTGCGTCACAACTTTTCATGTTTTAAGCTACACAAATAATGTTGGTATTATTTGAAAGGTGTTTTAATTTTTTTTTTTATTGAAGATCGCTTGTTTTGACACGTCATTTCTGAAAGTCCTTTGCCAACACAACGAAGAACATATGGGAAAAACCCTTAAAATATGCCCCACACAATTTTATAAGTTCCCTTTTGAATCCTTGAACGTTAAACACTGTCCGGGCTTTACATTTAACGGTTAGCCGTGTAATGAAAAAGGACACAACATAATATAGATTAGCTGGGATTAAATGTTACCATAATAAAAGGTTGCGAGATATAAACAAAGTTTGTCAAGTCAATAATAAACTCATTTATTGAGCAATGCGTACAAAAAAGTCTAACAATGGATTATATAAACACGTTTTTGAATTATTAGCCCTAACATTGGATGCAAAGCTATCGCTAGCTGACCTGCTAGCATCCGTTAGCAAGGGGACATTAAAGGACACACGCAAATTAGAGGCCCCTAAAAGGCATTTTGAGGCACAAGACATACAGTTAAATAACACAATGTTTGTCGATGCAATGCGTTTCTTTCAACGTGTAAATGATAAAACATCCAGAGGTATGGAAGTGTCTAAAAAAAGAAGAGACATTCGCTTACCTGGTGCCCTGGACGCCATATTTATGACGGAGAGAGACCGCGGTGTGTTGTGGGTAAATGACGCCTCAGCAGGTGACTTCTTTTTTTTTTTTTTTGGACGTGCTGTTTTACTTTTAATTCATTCTACATATAAAGATAAGGAAATACATATATCTTTCTATAAAGACATTTAAGAACAATGTTTTTTTGGAATAGTAATTTTAAATGTCCATTCTATGAAACGGAAAAATAAAGATTTGCAGTCATAGTTTTTTGTCTTTTCTTTGTAAATTAAAAGATTCAAGTTACAAGAACCCCCTACACGCAAATTATATAAACACTGGCAAAAACAGTAAATATATTCGTTAACTTTGGCTCTATTTTACTTTCCTACTCATTTTTATTGGCCCGGTTATAACTAAGGGAGTATTTCTTTTTCCTATGAATGAGCATTTTTAAACTAAGTACCTTTCTCAATGTTAGCAGCTTCTTGCTGATGTGTTACAGTTATGGTGATATTAAGAAAAAGTGAAATTTTACGTTTTGCCGCTGATGTTTATAAAACATTGAATTTACATTTTATCTGAAACCTGGCTTCAACAAACTGAAGTCTTTTATTAAGGAAAATACTTAAGAGTATATTAATTTAAATGTGAGTTGAAGCAAACATACATTTAAATTAGCTTGTGCATGTCAAGGTAATTTTCCAGTTCTGTGTTTAAAATTTTGACAAGATAAAACTATTATGAAGTGGGTCCGACACAAGTCCCCTTCCATCTCCATTTGAAAGTCACTAATGCTGGACGCTCTTGTTTCGATGAAACTAGGATATTATGCTGATGGAAGGATGGATGTTATTCTATAAAAATTGACAAAACCATTCGAAGTCATGGGACTGAATTTAGACTAGGATATTCTGTACATGATTGTAGAGACAGGCAGATCCATGCTGATTAATATTAGATTTTTCTGTTCTGCTTTGTATATTGATGTCTAGTACTGCAATTTATTACCTTGTGACTGAACAGCTGTGTATTGAAGTTGCATTCTGGTTAAATAAACATGTTGGAATCCACCAGAAAACTATTTTTCAACATTACAAAATTCACAAGAGTAAAATAATCTATATCTATATTCTATATGATGTGGAGTCAAGCTCAACCATTACATTTCTAGATTTTGAGGCATCAAAAAATGTTGCAATGATAATATAAATCTTTAAAGGGGAAGTAGGTTTTCGTGGCACCAATTATATTTGGAGGGAGAAGAGGTTTTCCTCCTTGGATCGTAAAAGTTGCAAACCCCAGGTCTAAAGCAGAAAATTTATTGGAAAAAAAGAAAAAAATTGCATTGACTAGAGTACAGAACAAAGTTTCAAAGTGATTTTTGAACAGTTAAAATGTGCAGCGGACAGAGAGAGACATCCTGATGTATAAAATTGAATTAAACAAGAGTTAAACAGAACTATACATAACATGAGACAGAAAATTTAACTAGATTCACCGTTACATTTAAATATTTTTAGTACAAATCTTGTTTAATGTACACAAACTTATACATTTAACCTGCAGATAGGGAAGATGTAATTATAACTGAGCATGAATCATTTATAATCTTATTCTTTGTAATCATGTTAGGATCATTTTAGCACAGAAGTTGACATGCATAATTTTTATAAACATATTTATAAAACTTTCATCCACACATGTACCTGAATCCACTTCAGTATAATTTGTAATTTTCTGCACAAGTCACTTTCAATGTACCATCATAAGGAATCAAAGCGTCTTTTGGAACAAATAAAAATCTTCCAAGGTGGCTGAAGCCAGCTCAGTGCAAAAAACCTCATCAGGCAGGGATACCAAGCGGTCCAGGGAGATGTAGCTGGGCAGGTCTGGGTCATACTGAGCTTTTCCAAGATACTCAAGGAACTGGTGGCGCTCTCTGAGACGCAAGAACTTTGTGTTGAGGACCTAAGAGATGACACAATGTGGGTTTATAACATTTTAGACTTGGACAAAAAAAAATTTCAAAAATTTGCAACAGATAAAACATTGTAAAAAAATAAAATAAATGGCCAAGGCCACCTACCTGTGGAAACTTTGTGATCAGGTAGTTGGGAACCTTCATGGTGTTGTGAAGGAAGTCAAATATCTGAGTTAGTTTCTTTTTATTGGAAGTCAACACCTTAGGGATAGCAATAACAATGTGCTGGATCTCATTTGCCTTAAATCCAAGCTCGATTTCACACACCTGTAGAAGACATTTACATAAAAAAGGGCTTTGTTCAGCATCTCAATAAACTCAAGCCATAATTCTTCCTATTTTTATGCTCTGCCTCGATACCTTCAAATTTTCTTTAACAGACTCCAAGCTGCCACACAGTAACTTGGGGAGACGAGCAACAATATTTCGGGTCTGCAGAGAGATATAAAATGATTTATTAGGGTTTACTGCTTATATTAAAAAACGTCTATATGATGTGGTATGATCTTCTACAACATACATTGGAGGCACTGAGTTTGAGCTGCTGCTGATAAAAACCCAGTCTGTTGTCCAGCCTCTTCACACTGAAGTTAAGTAGATATGGCGCTCTGGAGACCATAGATGCAACAGTTTCTGAACTGAACTTCTTTGACTTTAGATAGTTCACCCTTGATAAATGACAGAAAACATTCGGAAGAGGAAATGTCAACACGTGTCTCATATAAATGCTTTGTACAAGTATTCATATTCCTGCGTGTTTTCCATATTATGTGAGGTTACAACGACCAACTTTCATGTACCTTATTGGGACCTTATGTGATAGACCATAATTTTAACAAGAATAAAAATTATACATGGCTTTTAGATCTTTTCCAAATAGGATCCAAAAATTGTTATTTGCATGTGTATTCGACAACCATAAATAAAATACAGTGCAACCAGTTGCCTGCAGAAGTCATCTAACTGGAAAACAGAGTCCATCTCAGTGTAATTTAGTCTCAAACGGGTTAGATTATAAAACAACATGCCAAATTTTGAAGAGCTCATGGAGCTTTCATTTATCATCTGAATAAACGGAGAGAGTATGGAACAACGGCAAAACTTGGCCTTCCACCTAAACTGACAGACCTGGAAACTAGAGCAGTATCAGAGAAGCAGCCAGGAGTCCCATTTTAACCCTGGAGAAGCTGCACCCTTCCACAGCTCAGGTGGGGAAATTTATTGACAGCACACTCCACAAATCTGAGCTGGAGCTATTTTGCCAAGAATACTCCGCAAAAAAAATAATCTCCAGATGTGCAAAGGCTGTAAAAGTATACCTCTAAAAATATACAGCTATAATTTTAGCAAAAGCTGGTTCTACAAAGTATTGACCCAAACAAACAGCATTCAAATGCACATTTCATATTAAAGAAATAAGAAAATTGAAAACACTGTATAATTTTTCCTTCGACTTCACAAGTGTGCACTACATTGTGGTGATCGGTCACATAGAATCCCAATAAAACACACCGCGGTTTGTTGTTGTAACTGGAAAAAATGGGAAAAGACTTAAGGGCTGTGAACATTTTTGCAAGGCACTGTATATTGTCATGTTACCTGGCCTGCAGGTTGTCCAAATTCTCAGAGAGAATGAATGGGTTGTGAGAGATAATGTAGCCCAAGCGCGAGTCCTCCACTCCGATCTCCTTCAGAAACAATAGGCGAGGTGCTACGTCTCTGCTGAAGTCAAGTCTAAGCAACATGGAGCCAACATTGGGCCTTCGCTCCAGCTTCCACAAACATACCCCTGCATTGAGAGGAGATTGAAAAAGGTAATAAAACTTTTGCTTCATGGTTTTAGCTCAGTTTTAAAATTAGCCCTCTGTTGAAGGGGATAAAAGTCTTTATGATTTGCTTACCAAGCTGGACCAGCTTTGTAAGTGTCTCCGACTTGTCAACATAGTCCTGAAGAGAGTTTGAGGCTGGAGGAATAGAAGGAGGAATAGAGATGCCAACAGCTTCTTCATCACTGATTTCCGCCAACGCTGAACATTCGTCATACGCATCCAAGTCTTCTTAATGAAGAAAACAAAAAAGGGACAGAGGAAATTCACTGTTCCTGAGATGAATGTTTTTATCTCAAAGTCAATTATAAATGATGCTCAACAACAGAATATAAATGCCTACCAAAAGAAATCTGATTTTGGGTCAGTGGTAAAGCATCTACTGTTGGCAGCAGAGCAGGCTTGCATTCACTGAGGTCAGTTCTGGACAAGACATCAGTATGTTTGCTTTCCTTCGCCTCATTCGTCATATATTTTGCTGTAAAACCATAGTAGTAGGATGGTTGTTGTTTCCAGCTCAGTCTTGTCTGAGCTGCTGTGTGATTTCCTCCGGATAACAATCTGTTACTGATTCTGGCAGATTTGCCCACCCTCATAGTATGTTGACCTTGAACATAGTACAGATGAGTGCTACTCTTTGGGAAAAGAAGCCCTCTGCATCGCAGACATAACGTTGCACAGGCAGAAGACATGGTCATTCTGAAAGACATTAGAACAAGGTGTGTAAAGAACCCATGGAGCTCGGTACAATAGAAAGCACTCTGTATCAAGCCAAGCAATTAAATGTTTCCCTTTATTTATTTTTGAAACTAGATTTTAAAATATACATAGATATAACATCCAAAGGTATAGGCCTCCCAATAGAGGCACAGTGGAAAATTAAGAATTACATTCAAAATCCTGCTCTCACAGACAAAGTCCTCAATGGCCAAGCACCAACTTACATTGAAAATGTCATTACTCCCCATCACTAGTCTTGCCCTCTGACCTCCCAGAACAAAAGCTTCCTTAGTGTTGCCAGGATTTATAAATCCAGATTTGGAGGCAGAGCGATTAGCTACCACTCTCATTTATTTTAAAGAGATAAATACATATTTGATCCCTTGTAATATAGGTAGAACTGTTTGACTGAATGTTTGATAAGTCAGAAAATTAAGTTAAACAACATTAATTGCAGCCATACTAGTTATTTAATAAAATTAACTCAATAAGTTGAGGGCTGAACAGTGGTGCAGTTGTTAGCACTGTTGCCTTGCAGCAACAAGGTCCTGTGGGCGAATCCTGGCCTGTTCGTTTTCTGCATGAAGTTTGAATGCTATTCTTATGCATGTCTGGGGTCTCTCAGGGTACATCAGCTACCTCCCACCGTCCAGAAACATAGCTGTTGGTTTAATTCTGTCTCTCTAAGTTGTGTAAGTGTGCAGTTGTCTGTCCTGCGCGTCTCTGAGTTGCCCTGTGAAACTAAACAGAACATGATCCCACCAGCACCCTGGTGACCCTGCACGGATCAGCAGATATTGATAATAGATGGATGAATTAAAACACATTCTAGGATTATGACATTTTATTTGTTGAGTTACTAGTAAATCAAGCTTAGACAATTTAAAAGATATATATAATATGAGCTTTGGTAGCTGATAGACGTAAAAAGAGGTGGGGGCCCAAATCAAGTCTTGCCTAGGGCCCTATATAATCTTTGGCCAGCTCTGTTACATATTAGATGTCTATCAATATAACTGGATGCAAATAAAGATGAAACAAAGTTTAAAAATTGAAGTTTGCTTCTGTACGGCAATTTAATGTCATATTATAGGCTATCTAGATAAAAATGAATAAGTCAGGGGTCTGTGAATGTCCTCCAAGAGGCTGGTTTGACTCGAGGCTAACATGCTAGCTCAACAGCAACCCTCGAAATTCAGGTAACTATTTAAAGAATAAATGGGACATTAACAGTACTTACTTCTTTGATTCAAACCGTCTTCTCTTACATTTAACCAGCAGTCGAAACGCTAAGCAATACAACGTGTTTTCACGTGCACATTAACGGAAGATCTGCACCCAAACGTCACATTCTGGATTGTTCCACATCGGTGTTGTTTAATCGCTGGTCAAAAATTTTTTTAAATAAAATACTGGGTGTTTTTTCAGTTAATACTTTATAAACCAAGTTTGATAAAATCCTAACTTCTAAAATGTTTTTTTTTTCTTTTAGTAGAAACAATAATACTCAGGTCACCATTCGAACACCCCTCTATTCTCCTGCAGTGGTTCAGTCCACCCTCAAGGTTCCTGATCTGTCCAAGGAGTTTGTTCCTGAAGTCGACTCTTCAAGGTTTTGGTCCTTGGCTGTAAAATTACCGCAGAACAACTTGCGGAGGGAGTTAAGGACAGTAACATGACAGCAGCAGCGGTTCTCCGTTCATCTAGGATCGAAGATGCTAACTACAAGCTGCACTTCCGAATGATAAATGAGCAACAAGTGGATGATATCTGCCTGGACTTCTTCTACAAGCCACACACCATCACCCTTCTGACAGTTACTGTGCTCAGTCTGATGTACTTTGCCTTCACCAGGTAAACTACACCTAACTTTTTTTTCTGTTTAATTTATTTTCAAACCTATTTTCCAACATTTCTTTTGTTGATTGGCGAAATCTTATTTTGACAGGGACGATGGAAACTCAGACATCAACCTCCGTGTTGGTCTATTAGTGGTTGTTTCCTTCTTCTTGGTCATCAGCGTCCTGGCTTTTCCAAACGGTAAGCTATGTCACAGCCATGACAATAGTGTCTCAACTGGCATTAAATGTAAATCAACATTTTAAATCAACCATAATTTCCTTATATTTTACTTCAAACGAGCCAGCATTTTGTGTAGTCCTTTAAAGTGGTCTTCTTTGTCAGTATTTCATGAAAGCTTGTGATCTAGTGTGAGCCTAGAACTGAGGAAAGGGAACAAGTGAAGGACTGAAGAAGAGGCATAGGGTCTAAAACACAATAGAAAACTCCTACAGTAGAGATGCACCAATCTGAGATTTTGTGCCCAATTTCAGATCATCAGTTTTTGTAAAGCTCTGATCTACCATTACCGATTTATGTCAGATTAAACTCTCTTCAGCATCTTGTGTCAATTATAAGCAGATCTAGCTCTGTTAGCAGAGACCCTTGCTAGATTCCTTAACTGTGGGATTACCAAATTCTCTATGTTAAATAACCGAGGTAGGAAGTTCAAAAGGATGAGGCAGCATTTTAGCTGCAATAGGTTCAGCCTGTGTAATCTACTGACATCTGTACCTTTAAGCTATTTGACAGTCTGAATGAAGAGTTGACAAGCTTCTGTAGAAAACACAGCTTCCTTTCTTTTGTATTTATCCAAATTCTTTTTGAACACCTCACTGACACTGAAAACATAGACTCTTCTACTCCCAGTAACAACTTCTACACTGAAGAGCGTTGTTTTCAGCATAACCTGGTCCCATTTGTAGTTTAGGACCAGCAGGTCAAGTTTGATATCAAGTGTGACAATATAACTATTGTTCAAAACCGTGATTTTTTTTGGAAGCAAAATACAACGAAATGAGGGATGACTCAAGACTTTTCCATATTATCATACCTACTGCCTGTGAGAGCTAAAAAACAACACTGGATTTTCAAGCTTTACATTGTTTAAACTCATGATGTTATCTGATTTGTCTGAATGTCATCACTATGACTACTGTCAAGACTCAAGCCCAGTACTGGTAGAACAACTGCTTCTGCTTCCTGTAGTGATAAGTTTTTTCTTTACTGTCTTATAATACTTACTTCATTTCATTTGTATTTTACATCTTATTGAGAGACTTGTTTTTTTACAGAATAGAATAAGCCTTTGTTTGTTTGTCTGTCTGCAGGGCAATTCATATGATTGCAGCAGCAAACTATAGACAAACACCACAAAATAAATAACAATGAAATATAAAGTTTGGGTGTTTAATTCACCATTGGTTGGTTAAATATAGGGATTTTCCAGGTTTTCTAATATTTATCGCCAAAAATACTATAATTTTCCTAAGGAGGAGGTACTTTGCTAATTATAGCACCCACCCACTTTACCGTTGTGTTTTGAGCTTTCTCTGATATCTGTCTCATAAAAAGCACACTTAATTAAGTGTCTGATGCTCTTGTTGTTAGGACCCTTTACAAGGCCTCACCCTGCAATATGGAGAATGGTGTTTGGTGAGTAAAAGGTTAGCAAAATATTTTCCCCAGATGCAAATAATTTTTGCCACAATTCTCACTCAAATTATCTTGTCTTTGGTAGGTCTTAGTGTGCTCTATTTCCTTTTTCTTGTCTTTCTCATCTTCCTCAATTGGGAACAAGTGAAGACTCTGATGTACTGGCTTGATCCAAATCTGCGTTCTGCCAAACGGGAAGCTGACATCATGGTAGGGATGGTTCGAGCCCTTATAAGAAAGTCCTATAAGTAAATAAACGTTTTTTTTTTTATTTTCAATCCTATCAAAGCATTAATAATTTCATTTAAAATATAAAAAAAAAACGAAAGAGTTTTTTTTGTCTGGTGGCTTTAAAATTCCATATAATGTAGGAAAGTACCAGTACCATATAGAAATATGTCTAACCTTGGCAAAGAACACAATAAAGCTCTTTTTAGATATGATAGAAATGTGTTCAGATTTGTTCTGTCATGAAAGCAGTATAAAATTATTCTAACAATGTTGTTTGAAATGCACATCAGATTAAAACCCTAGGATAATTAAATTAACAAATCTCCCTGAAGAATAGTCCAGATGGGAGAGGAATTTGGTCAGGACTTACTGGCTACTGTCGCTGTGTTTTTCTATAGGAATATGCTGTAAATTGTACTGTGATAACATGGGAGCGCATCGTGAGCCACTTCGACATCTTTGCATTCGGCCACTTCGCAGGATGGGCCATGAAGGCTCTGCTGATCCGCAGCTATGGCCTGTGCTGGACGATCAGCATCACCTGGGAACTCACTGAGGTAACAAACATGGTGAACTGTTTGCTTAATGGGTCTTCATCAACTGTTGTAATTTTTGTTGCTGGTCTTGAATATGCTGTGTATCCTCATGGATGTACAGTGATTTCAGAAATGTTGTTTCTGATATGTGCTGTACTCTCCAAAATGATTGCCCCCTAATAAACGTGTGTAAAAAAAATTTAAGCAGAAAAATCATGGCATGAGGGTTTTTTTAATATATTCGTCCTTCGTCTGACCTGAAATTTTTGTTGCCAAAGCAGATGTTTCCAGCTATTCCTTGTAGAGTTTTAGCTCCACAAGGAATACGTGGATCAGATTCACCATGTCAGTTGTTTTAAAGTTTTAAATTGACTATATGGATGGGTTTAGGTGATGTTTTTTTATAGCCTATTACTGGTCAGTACTCATAGGCCTTACTTGATTGAAATGTTTTCTTTTCCTTTCAACTTTGAAGATTGCCTAAGGGAGTGGGCATTTCTGTAACTTAATATTTATACATGAGGGAAACAGAAATTCACAGATAACTAATTTAAAGACTCTAGACAGGCTGATCAACATAAAAATACCAGGTATGCGTTGAACACACCTTAGTTATTATTATCTTTTTTTTTTTTTTACTGTTTAGGGTATCAGTAAATCCAGCTACTGGTGATATTAGTTTGAAGCAATTTTTCATAATGTGGGATTTTTTTCCCCACGTAATGAATGTACATAAAATAAATGTTGCCATTTGTTGTGACATTATGCAGCAGAATTAGACTGGACTCTATCAGAGGAAGTTCTTCATCTCATTATATTTATTCACATTTGCCCAGAGCAAGTTTTTCCAGTAAAATTTAAACCATTTGTTGAAGATTTTTTAATTCACTTTGCTCTCTGTCCTCCTGACACTTTTTCACAGCTCTTCTTCATGCACCTTCTGCCAAACTTCGCAGAGTGCTGGTGGGATCAGGTGATTCTGGACATCCTCTTGTGTAACGGAGGAGGAATCTGGCTGGGGATGACAGTCTGCCATTTTCTGGAGATGAGGACCTATCGCTGGGCCAGCATCAAGTCGGTGTTGTCTTCATTTGATTTTCTCATAGTGTACACATTAATATGCATGGTAAGAGGAGGTACTGAATGACTTAAACCATTGCTGCCAAAGTGTGGCCCGGGGGCCAGTTGAAGCGCTTGCAAGGATTGTGTGCGGCCCCCGACTGCAGTTCAAGAATAGTTGGCTCGCCGACACAGGTGGTTTTCACTGACAAATTAAAATTTTAGTGACTACAATACAAGGTTTTCTTTTTATAACCACACTTTTTCCTTTCCTTTTGATGTTGTAGTAAATAGCATCACAAACACCTAGGCACTTTTACTTAAAATGAGACTTTGGCATCCATTTATTAAGCGTGGCTAAATACAGTAAGTGTTTTCGAAGAAAAAGGGACCCATATCCCTGTCCTGTCACTGAGGCTAATAATCATTTCTAGACCAAGGATGGAAAACATATGGGAATAAATGGGAACAAAACGAGAATAAAATAATTTTTGCACTTTAAACTTGATGATGTTGTCCTGCATGGCAAAATGTTTGGACAGCACTGGCTTAAAGGATCTTAATGTAATTGTTGATGCTTGAGATATTTGTAATATTTCTTTATATTATTTTTATTTCTGACTCAAACATCTTTTAACTTAATGGGAGTTGTTAGAACACCCTCAACATTAAGTCCTTTTCCTTTATTGTGAAGAACTGACGCACATGTGACTCATTCCTAATATTTTGGGTCTGTTCAGAGAAATCCACTCGACTACGGGGAAAATAAAGCGAGCCGTGCTTCAGTTCACTCCAGCCAGCTGGACGTACGTGCGCTGGTTTGATCCAAAGTCCTCCTTCCAGAGGCTGGCAGGAATCTACACCTTTATGATCTTATGGCAGGTTGTGTCCTCCTTCTGTTTTCTGTTTTTCCAAAAACAGCTGTAATAGTTTCTTTGGTATATGGGCAATAGCAATCCAGTGTTTATTCTTTCATCTTTTACTTATTTTTCTTTCATTAAAGCTAATAAGAAATTTCAGACAAGAGCTTTATTTAAATACATTCGTGAGAACAACATTAACTATAACCTGTTTCTTTTATTTACATCTGCAGCTGACGGAGCTGAACACGTTTTTCCTGAAGCACATCTTCGTCTTCCAGGCATCTCACCCCCTCAGCTGGTGTCGTATCCTGCTAGTTGGAATTATTACAGCACCCACAGTGCGGTGTGTTCAGTCTTCCAAATAACATCTTTAACACTCATCTTGTAAGAAGAAGTGATTCATGATAAAATTAGACACTCTAGCTCGGGGGTTAATAAAAAAACTTAGTGTCCTTCGATGTGGAACTAACCTCTTCCCAGAAATAGCTTGTGGGTAAATGTTATAGTATCAGATTGCGAAATCATTTGACTTTGTATTCACCATGACTCTTAATGGTAATCCTATGAGTACGTGCTTCGTTCTTGACAAATCTCCTCCTCATCCCTTTCCAGGCAGTATTACGCTTACCTGACCGACACTCAGTGTAAACGGGTCGGTACGCAGTGTTGGGTGTTTGGGTAAGTTTCTTCTTCATGTCAGCTTGTCTTTTATTTCTCTTGTGGACTTCTCAAATTGTGTTGATTATACAAAGTTGCCCTTTTAGTCCAATGAAATAGCTGCATTAAAAGTAGCTAATATCTTCTAGCCACGGCCCTTTCCTCACCCTTTGGAACCCGGCTGTTAAATATAAGACAGAAATGAACTTTTGTTGCATAAATACAGCATTTAATTTGAGTACATTCATTCGGTGTGTTCTTCAGTGTTGTTTTGTTGTAAGCTAAAAGTGCCAATATTTAAAATGAAAATAAAATAAATGCAACTGAAACTTTCTTTTGTTTTGAAATTTGCTTTTGGTGAATGTTGATCGAAGTATGTTGAAACTCATAAATAGCAATCTAGGACTTTCTTATTTCCTGTGCTATTTATATGAGATAACACAAAGGCCAGAGATTTTCCTTTCCACTCCTCAAAATGGGAAAGACAAGGAAGCATCCTATTAAAGTAAACCATATGTGTTATTTCCTTAAGTCAGAGAATGGCTACAAGAAAATCACTGTTGGCTTAAACGTGCAAATTTAATACAACTGGAAATGTGACAAACAAGTTTATCTTTCCACCATGCACAGAGATGATGATGGTAATTATTTTACCATATCTTAACCATGGGTCTATTAATAGTGAAATGTGCTTAAATCAAACTTTGATTTTTGGTTAATAGTCATATAATCAAAATAATTGTTCCTCTTGGAGTCTGCTTTAGTTTTCATATTTAGAACAGCTTAGCAAAACAGGCCATTCTCTGCTCCATTGAAATTCATGACATTATGCTGTCATTGGCCTCACCTTAAACACATAAAGCTGATGGCCTCAGTCTGTGGGAGTTGCTAAAGCAACAGGACGAGCCCTCGCCATCAGCATGAAGTGCTTAACAATGTGATTTTTCCTTTTGTTTTAAATGTATTCCAGCAAGTAACTCTGTATCATATAGCTCTGAGCTGGAAGGGGTGGGAGAGGAATACAGACACGTCTGTGGACCAGATTGAGTCCACAATGCTGTTACAGTGAAATGTTTTGCCAAAAGAGGGAGCAGTTGTTTCATACAGCATCATGTTTAAAATGTTCAAATCCAGAACACAATTTGACTGACTGTATGTTTGCTTTATTGTTGTTTTTCCTTCAGAGCCATTGCATTCCTGGAAGCTCTTGCTTGTGTGAAATTTGGTCTTGACTTGTTTTCCAAGACTCAAATTTGGTATGTGGTCCTCTGGTTGCTCTGCCTGGTAAGAAAACATATTTATCTACATCTGTATTTGTGTTTTTTAGTTGTTTTTAGTTTGTTTGTTTTTTTTGGACAATCACAATGTGGACCAAAAGCAGAGTGGTCTCCCAATTGGGGACCTCTTTTCACTTGGAACAAGTTAGAACGAGATAAGGTCAGACTTGATGTCATTGGTTTGTTGTGGTTTGAAGGGTAGAGTAGAGGGCTAAGAAATGTGTTGTCCCCGTGGAACGTTGCCATTGATGTTTGGAAATATATTGTTTTTTGTAATTTACAGAAGTATTCATACCCCTTGAACTTTTTCACACTTAGTCACGTTACAACCAAGAAGTTCAATGTATTTTATTGAGATGTTGCGTGATAGACCAACACAATGTGGTGCCTTGTTTGGTGCTGGAAGGAAACATGGATTCCTTAATCTTTACAAATTAAATTCTGAAAACCATGAACTTGTATTCAGCCCCCCTGATTCTATACTTTGTATAACCATTTTTTACGGCCAGATATTTTCTAAAAGCCAGATTTGTGTAGACAGTACAACTAATAGTTGTCCTTTTGACAGATTTCCCCACCTGAATTGTGAATCTCTGCTGCTTCTCCAGAGGTACCACAGGCCTCTCGGCTTCTTGCGGTTTCTGGTTGCATTGTGACAAAATGTGGGACAACCTCAAACGGATCCCGTTTTTCTGGTTTATTTTCACTGCTAACAGAAACGATCCATACAAAGTTATGCTGGCTGACCTTTTTACTGTCATTTTATTCAGGCACTCATCACACTCCTGTGTCTGTATGGCATGGTTTGGTATGAACAAAACAAGCTAAAGGTGAGATCCTTCTGTTGCTCTTGTCACTGATGTCATTATGTATCCATTAACCATTAACTCATCAGGAGTAGTAGTATCTGTTATTTATTAATTGATTTTACTTGTGTGCCACATGAGCACATAACTAATCTGTAAGTGTTTGAACTCCAGCTCGGTTATAACTGATCAGCTGGGTTTTTTTTTCATTCAGTGACATTCAAATCAATTTATAACTTTTATGCAATGGCTTTTCTTTCTGGCTTTTGGGTGCATGTTGCCTCTCTGTCTCTCTCTGATTAAATGAACCCATCACTA